>CM074718.1:509880014-510075014 GCA_037306005.1 Rhinophrynus dorsalis
GACTTGGGGATATAGACACCCATCGCCATATACACTAAGAATTAAGTATGTAAGGGTAGAGGGGAATATCTTAATTAGCATTCAGGGTTATGGAAATGCTGGTGATCTGTAAATGATGCCGTCCCTTACACATCACCAGCAGTTAGACAATCCTGGCATCTGAGAGCATATTCCCTGCTCCCGTACTTACCCACTGGGAGAGCAAAGAGACTCCAACATCACAAACAGCATCACTCCTTTAACCCTTTAAGTGCCATAAGGATGTGTATTGCACACACCTGTGGCACTGAAAGGGTTCCAATATGGCAGATAAGCTATGTATCACAGCTTCTCTGCCCTTCTCTATTCACTGAACCACCTGAGCTAGCTATCCGCCAATTAGCTGATACAGGCAAACACAAGACTAAAAATGCACTCAAATGCAAAATCGTAAACATGCTGAAGGCATGGCATATTATCTGCAACGTGGGTGTATGTTGGCGGATTCACAGGGATATCACCATCCTGGCCCCTTATTATGTTTAAGTGCTTCTCCACCCCCACCCCCCATCTGTTACATAAAGAGTTTCCTTTCAAGAACGAATGTAGTCATAGAAAACACAATCATTATAAATAAGTGGACAGTGAATGGTGGGAGTTATATTCTGGCAAATTTGGAGAGCCTCACATTGCCCATCCTTGCTTCAAAGAGTATGTGTTTCTTTCTGGTTTAGTACATTTTTTTATTTATTTTTCCTACAAGTTTAACCCCTTGGACGCTAAAGGTATTTCTGATGGTTGAAATATCTCTCGCTATAGGAATTAAGCTGCATTTGTATTTAAAACCTTTATATTGCCAGTGTTTGGGAGCATTTGTTTGTCTCAGATTGAGAAAGTATTTCATTTGTGTGTTGAGTAATATACAATGAAAGAAAACGATTATTCCAACAAAATGGTTGATTTTACTGATGTGGTTAAGGAAGAAGTTCCTCGTTAACTTCTTGATTGACCCCCTCTGGACTTCAGTTGGTTAAATGTGATACCAACTTTAATGATGCTGGCAATACCTCTGTCGCAGTTTTTCTTGGAACAGAATCACCCTGACACCGTAGGTTTATCTTTTTTTATTATTATTTTTATAAATCACCTCTGTTTTCATAAAATGGCCTGTTACTCACTGAAGTAATGACAGCGCCCTGGACTAATAGAATGTATCCTAGTTTTGAACCAGGAGTCAACATGCTGATTTTCTTTTTTTTTTTTTTTTTTTTAAACTTCCAAATACTACTGTATTTTATATTAGATACTATATAAAATATTGTATCTAATATAAAATACAGTGGTCTTCAGCATATAAACACAAATGTTCCCTTTCTTAATCCCATGATAGTTGCTTTCCAAACCTCATCGAACCTCTTGATATAGATATAGCCTTATATATATATATATATATATATACATATATATATATATATATATATATATATATATATTATATATATATACACACAGTACTGTGCAAAAGTCTTAGGCAGGTGTGAAAAATGCTGTAAAGTAAGAATGCTTTAAATAATAGACATGTTAATAGTTTATATTTATAGATTAACAAAATTATAGTAAGTGAACAGAAGAAAAATCAAATCAATATTTGGTGTGACCACCCTTTGCCTTCAAAACAACATCAATTCTTCTAGGTATACTTGCACAAAGTCAGGGATTGTTTAGGCATTTAGTCAGGTGTGCGATTGAACAATTATACAATACAGGTGCTAATGATAAGCAATTTAATCTGTGGTTTGAAACGCAATCATTAACTGAAACAGAAACAGCTGTGTAGGAGGAATAAAACTGGTTGTGGAACAGCCAAACTCCACTAACAAGTGAGGTTGCTGAAGTTTAATGTCAAAAATCATACACCATGGCAAGACTGAGCACAGCAACAAGACACAAGGTAGATATACTGCTTCAGCAAGGTCTCTCCCAGGCAGAAATTTCAAGGCAGACAGTGGTTTCCAGATGTGCTATCCAAGCTCTTTTGAAGAAGCACAAAGAAACAGGCAACTTGGATGACCGTAGACACAGTGGTTGGCCAAGGAAACAGTGCAGCAGCATCATGTTTTCTTCCCTTTGGTATCGGAAGATGTCCATCAATGCCACCAGCTCAGAATTGTCAGAAAACAGTGGGATCCTGGTACACCCATCTACTGTCCAGAGAAATGTGGTCAGAAGTGGTCTTCATGGAAGACTTGAGGCCAAAAACCCATACCTCTGATATGGAAACAAGGTCAAGAGACTCACCAATGTACAAAAACAAATGAACTAGGGTGCAGAAAACTGGAAGCAGGTACTCTGGACTGATGAGTCAAAATTTTGAAAATTTGACTGTAGCAGAAGGCAGTTTGTTCCCCAAAGGGATCGAGAGCTCTACAAAAATGAGTGTCCGCAGGCAACAGTAAAGGATGGTGGAGATTTCTTGCAGGTTTTGGGCTGCATTTCTGCAAATGGAGTTGGGGATTTGGTCAGAATTAATGGTCTCCTTGATTCTGAGAAGTACAGGCAGATACTTATCCATCATGCAATACCATCAGGGAGGTATTGCACCCAAATTAATTCTGCAGCATGACAACGACCCCAAACATACAGGCAAAGTCATTAAGAACTATCTTCAGAGTAAAGAAGAACAAGGAGTCCTGGAAGTGATGGTATGGCCCCCACAGAGCCTTGATCTCAACATCATTGAGTTTTTCTAGGATTACATGAGGAGAAAGGAGCAACTGAGGCTGCCTAAATCCACAGAAGAACTGTAGTTAGTTTGCCAAGATGTTTGGAACAACCTACCTGCCGAGTTTCTTAACAAACTGTGTGCACATTTATCTAGAAGAAATTATGCTGTTTTTAAAGCAAAGGGTGGCCACACCAAATATTGATTTGATTTAGATTTTTCTTACTATCATATTGTTAATTGATCAAAATAAAACATGTATATTTTTTTAAAGTATTCTTACTTTATAGCATTTTTTCACACCTAAGACTTTTTTTTCACAGTACTGTATATATATAAAATCCCTTATTCTGCAGGCTGTAACCTGTTACTTTGAACTATATTTTTCTCTTTTCGTTTGTACAGAAAACTGGGTTATATGCAAAGGTAAATTTGACTTTTTAATGCCTTGAATGCTAGAGGGGTCTCCAACATATTAATCAACTGTGCACATTAACCCCTTGAGAATGAGTGATGTGCCAGGAGCATCACAGAAGTCTGCTCATTGAGAACAGATGATGGTTCTGGCACTGAACAGTTGGTTTCAGCTGTTCCCCGGTGCCTTGGCACATGTGATCACTGCTACAGCCACATGACAAAGGTAGTGTAAGTAAACACTGCCTTTATCACTGTTCTCTGCCCCTCTCCTACTCACTTTTATTGAGAGGAAGAAAGAAGCGGAGAACAGTGCTACTAGTGCTGGGAACAGGAATGGTGGGGAGATCTTATTAAGGGAAAAAACTGTACATGACATATTAATCCATTATTATGTAACTGAAATGATTTAGAAAAAAGATAATAATTTATATACATATATCCTGATGTTTAAACAATGTAAGTTTTATTTCTGTGGAACAATAGGATACGTTTATATACACACACAACACAGTCTGGTGATACACTTATATACACATCATACAGTCTGGTGATATACATATACACACCACACAGTCTGATCTCCTAAAGAGGGAGACCAGGGTGAGAAAGAGGGACAGATGGGTTTTTATCTCAGAGGGTCTGCCCCCCCCCCCTAAAATGGGACAGTTTGGAGATATGAACAAACTTTCATACATTTTATCCAATCCCTATTAAAAATGCACTAAATGAGTATAAATCCTCACAGGAAAACCTATAAAAATGTTTTTTCCTCTTTTTTAATTTTTTTTTATATTATTGAATTAAATGATGGGTTATACATATAAATAAGGCATCAAATGAAAGCCCTAGGTTTCCATAAAAAGGTATATCATTTGTGTTGGCTTTCTAAATTAATTAGAGAGAAAATATGGTTGACCAAAAGCATGCTAAAAAGGCCTCTAGTATAAAAATAACCTTCACTACCAAGGATTTAACCTCTATAACATTAAAAAAACAAATTGAATTTGTCCCTTATGTAGCAGTTGGCTTACCTTCGAGTAGCTACACTTTTTTTTTTCATTTTTTAGGTCGACTTTGTTGGTTCCCAACATTTCCTGTTCTGTAGCTTCACACAAACAGATGGGAGTCTGTAAATTGTACTTTCACTATCAATTTTTGCCCATTTGCAAACTGCTATCCCCAAACTATGTACCCTAGCAGACCACACACCATCTCCCTATAATTTTTACAGACTCATTTACAATGCCACCTGAAAACAAAGACATTGGCCTTGATTACATTGAATCCATATAGCTTGTAAGGTGCAACATCTTCAGAAAGGTTCTGTGTATTTTTGGTTTTGGTTTAAGCAATACATAATTGGAGGGGTCTTTGGGAGCTCATTTTCAGACTCATCAAGAGCCAATTAAATGACCCTTAGATCAGAGGTGAAAACAAACATTCAAGCTATTACACTGAAGCAGAGATTTTCTGTGTCTAAATTTCACTGACCAGGAGTAGATGTTTAGCCTTTGTCAGCTTGCATGTGAATTTGGGGCAATTATGATTTTAAATATCTTGTGACCCATTCAGTGGAGTATTTGAAACAACTCCAGAAAGTATGAAATGGCAATGTACTGACCTTCTGGCCCAGAAGATGAATTAGAATAAAATGGTTCAGGAACAGCACATTAACGACTTTCCACAGTTGTTAATACATTACCGTTAACAAATGCCAAATATAAAGGTCATGCCATTTAGGGACTCAATCTTGAGGCCTTTTTAGAATGGTTTATCTGCTCTCCCAATGCTCTTCAAGGCATTCCGGGGAAACATTTCAGTATTTGCCATTCCAGCTGCCGATGTGTGCGGCAATGTAATAGCTCAGTGTTGCATCCAGAAAAATCTAAATCAGAAAGAGCCACATGAAGAGCCAGATGGTGCTGTAATGAATACAGGTCTTTGTGATTTGGACAAATCAGAAGCATCCATCCTAAATACAGTACCTCAGTTAAAATGCCAGGCCTTTTTTTCAAGCCTCTACAAAAATCTCAGACCAACATGGTAAACTTTGATTAAGCCAAGTTGGTGTGCTTCATACTTTACATTTAACTCTGGCTTCCTAATGCTTGTTTTAGTTGTGACAATTTGACTATTTTCTTCTTGTGTTATACTTTCTAATTACCATTGTTTATCGTTAACCCCTTAATGAGCTTCCCACTGCTGTAGTCGTCAAGGGGTTACTATTTTATCAGATGCCTAAGATCATAATTTTTATATGCCGTTATACATTACCTAACTCTGAATTTGTCAGTGGTAACTATTCTAGCAATGAGTTTTCATCTGCTAACCAGGAATTCACAAGTTTGTTTAGAAGCAACATGTTATCTTTCAGCTAACCTTTTAGTTAAAAGCAAAGTTTAGTTGCCTTTAGAGCTTCTGCTTCGGCTGTAGTTCATAATAACATTATCCTCAAATAGTCCTTGTAAATTCTTCACTGTGTTTTCTCTTTTTGTGCTCAGCTCCTAGGTAACCACTCCACAATGGGTCGGACTGACAGAGTGGATCACCCGGCACGCAGGTTCTCTCATGGCAGTACAGTGCCACAAAGACCCCGGCCAATGATGGTTCCTTCTATTGGTTAGTTGGATAAAATGCTGCCTTGCCTTTACTTCATCTTAGAGGTTGTTATTTATTATTTTTTCTACCAGAGCACCCATGCTGTTCATTAGTTTTCTGAAGCTCAGTGCAGCTGCATCCGTCCCAAAAAGTACAGGATACAGTACCTTTTAGTGATGAAACATACAATTCAAGACATTCCAGTACAGACATTTTCATAATTGTAGAAATCTCTCCTTTAGATAGATCTCTCCAGTCTAAAAATGCTATACCCTCTAGAATATATTGACTTTTGCTGAAATTAAAATATGCCATTCAAAAAAAGTTTGAATATTTCTAACCAACGCCAAAATCTATCTCTAACTCACACTAATGCTGGCAAATGCTTGGTTTTAAAGGATCAGTAAACTGTTTTGATTAAAACTATAAAACCCTTACGTGCCAGACAGGTGCTCAATGCATTGAGTTGCAATGCGTTGGATACCTGTATGGCAGTTAAAGTTTATTTATTTTGTTTTTTTAAAGCTCAGATCTCATGGTGGGGCATCAGGACCCCACCTGATGGCCCCCAGTTATTGATCTCCCAGCCGATTTGGGGGGGAGGTCAAATGGGGAATGGAAGGGAGGGGGAGATGAAGCAGCGAATGAAAGGGAAAGACAAAGTGGCAAATAGAGGGGGAGACGGAAGTGAAATGCAGAATGGAAGGGAGGGGGGATAAAGTTGATGTATATACGCTTGGCTGAGGAGGCAGTGGGTGAAGCACAAGCACTGTGTATTTTGGTCAAGGCCTCCTCCACAAATCCCTCCCTACACATCCTGTTGAGTGGCCACTGGCAGTAAGCCTGTCCCCGTGATGCGGCTGCCATATATCCAGATACCTTTCCGAAGGCACCCAAAACAGGGCTAGCCATGTAATCTGTATATATATGTATGTGTATTATAAATTGTCATCATTAGTGAGGGACCTAAAATGTTTGTTTCATAAAGTTATTATACTTCAAACTGTCACAACAAGCTGGAGCTGTTACTTTAATATTTTAAGGAGAGATGTATCCCAAAGTTATGCTTTCCCATAGAATGCCATAGAAATACTTGAGTGTACACCTGTTGATTCTGTCACTAGCAGCTTAATAAAACACTGGATGACTGTGTTGAGGTGCTCCTATTTCCATCTATGGTCAAACACCACTATGCCTTGACTCCACCCCCAGTCACACTGGTAACCCCATGTAATTTAGAGCGCTAGGCAGTTGCCTGTTTTGCACAATGGAAAATGTGCCCTCTACCAGGGGAGTTGCCAAGTAGATAAGGGAAGTGAGATTGCTGCCCCCCTACCCACTCTGCCCACTGTTCTCCACTTCCTTTATGCCTTGTCCTTTCCTTCGAACTCTACAACTCCACTGGTCTGCCCTACTCCCCATCTTATTTAACTTTTCTCTTTCAAACCTCTACTTCTTCCTTCACTACTCATTCACTCTTCCCTTCATGCTTTCTCTACTCAGTCCTTCTCCCTGCAGCCACTAGCAGCTTTTTTTCCACCTGCCTTCACCTCTCTTTATTTTCATGTTTGTTTATGTCCCTCCTGTTTCAATAAGATATGAGTTATAATGTGTAGTGGAAGCTACTTCCACATCAATTTGGTTTATTTAGTATTACATCCACAGGCATTCATTACAATGGAATTTACATACACAGTAATTCATTATAATGGGAGATATATTCACAGCCATTCAATGTAATTGAAGTTACACATACAGTAATGCATTATTGAATTCAAAATTACATTTTTGATTTAGAGCAACAGTATGAAGAGTTATCAGATGTTTGTGATTCAGATTTACCTTGTCTGGTACATCACATTATATGTTCAGTATCTGTCTTACATCTTCTGTTAACACTCTCTGAAAAACTTGATGCTGATAGAGCAGAAAATGTAGTAGAATTCTTGACAGACACAGAATCAATGTGACACAACTGAGCAGCCAAAAAGCCTTACATTAACTTTGCTTTGAAGTACAAAACTGGTGGTTCCATTGCACTTCACAACTGCCCTGAACATCACTTGTAGATGAACAAAACCATGAAAAGTAAATGAAAGTCAGATTTACTTTCATAAGACTGTTAAAATGTAAGCTGATTTAGTGCTTGAGGGTTATTATAGTAGAGGGGAGTTTGGGACTGTTACATTTGGTTGGGGCTGTTTATAGTCTTGGTGAGTTTATGCTTGATATAGTCTTGGTTTGGGTTGTTGTAGTTGAGGTGGGTTTGTAGTTTAGTCTATGGTAGATTTGGGGTTCCTGTCTGGATGAGTGTGCAGTTATAATTGAGGTTATAGTCAGTGTGATTTTGGTGGTGTTAAAGTTTGGTATTTTGGGGTTATTGTTTGGGGTTGTTACAATTGAGAGAAGTTTGAGAATGCTACACTTGAAAGATCTTTTGGATTATTATAGGCTAGAGGGGTTTTGCTTTGGGGAAAGTTTGGGTTTGATTAAGGAATATGAGTTTTTTTCTAGTTGAGGAATTTTTGGGGTTATACTTGAGGGACGTTTGGTGTTATACTCATGAGCAGTTTCTAAAGGAGTTTGGGGTTCTAGCTGAAGTAGGTTAGGGGTTGCTAGATGCTAGGTTGCTTCCTGTTATAGTCTAAATGAGTTGGTAACACTTGTGTATTCTAGGGGATCTGGGGTTTATGGTTGAGGGATGTTTGACTTTGTTCTAGTCTATGATTTTTGTGGTGTTAAGAGTGTAGGATAGTTTGATGTTATAGTCAAGAATAAGGAATGTTTGCTCTTAAAAAAATAATATATAAGGGGGTAAATCATGTATTTTTTAAAGAGTTAAAATGTTCTGCCATGTTTACACATAACAGAAATGTACGTTTGTGTGTTAAATGTTGTAACTTCATTAATTCACTTTCCTTTCATTTGTCTTCATTTTCATACAGTTACATTCCACACTATAAATGGTCACATGGAAAGATTAAATTATATATAGGATTATTTTAGTTCAGCATGTGAGGTTTCACAGTAAGGATATAATTACTGCCTCATAGGTTGACCTTACTGCAATTTAATTGCTGCTGTGTTTCCATCACAAGGGAATAATTTATACTGCTGGATATGTAATCAGTGTAGTTTTTGTCCAAAACATTATAATTTAATAGTACTACTCAGCTCTTCTATGTTGGATTCTTGTAATCCACCCCTGCTGTTGTGAATATTAGTGTATCATATTTTTCACTTCTATATTACTAAAAGCACAAGAATAGACTTAAATTCAACTCTGTTTTCCTCTTGCTTTATTAGGATATTACTTTAAGGAACAGAGATGTGTTCAGTGCATTACGAAGCAACTTGTTGCACATCCCACTGGAACTTAAAGGGTTCAAAATATTGTATCACACGTCAGTAAATACTACTTTCTGATATATAACCCCTTTGAGTACTAGTTACCTCATCAACATCTTGCAAAGCAATGCACTGTAGATGTCCCTAGAATCCAGGTCCTAACAAGAAAGTGGGAGTCATTTCTGTGACTAAGCCCAGTAGTTTTTCAGTGTGTTGCAGAACTTGTAGCATGTTCTGATACATGCAATACATAACCATTCCATCTGCTTGGGTCATTTCAAAAGTTTGTCAATGCCCAAGCGTGTTCTCACAACATTCCTTGTCAGTATGTTACTCCTATGCAATAAAACACAAAAAAGGAGCTGACAGTGGCATCTGTGCTGCATTCTTTAGTCTGTATTACACATTAATGTCCTATAGTCCAATTCATCTTGGAGAAAAACGTTCCTATTTACAGAGTTTCTGTTACTCAGACACAATAGCATTAAGAGCTGGGAATTCAAACACATTTTACATCACTGTCCAAAAAGCTGTGCATTGCCAGTATTTATTATACACTGGCATTCCCCATAGTCTTTATTCTTGCCCATACAGAGCTATAGAAAGATTTCATGAGGTCTGGAAGTCGAAACATCAGTCTGTGATTGGCTTCCAGCAACTTAGGACCATAAACTGAATAAAGGTCATTTTGGAGTAAATCATTTACACCACAGAGGGCAAATGAAAATCCCCAGTGCATCAACTGGTGTTTTTGACCACATGGATGTTAGAGATCTCCAGCATTCATTGGGTTAAAAGCCTGATTTAAATCAATTGGAATTTGAAGAACTTTTATTTATCTCCTACATTGCAGTTGGTTTCCTACAGAATTGCTCTTTAGCTTCCTGAATGTGTTCCATAGTTCCTATATTACTTGTAAACATCACGTTTTGCATTTTCAAAACACATTCAGTTCTTACTCGTGGTTCAGGGGATACAAATTTTTGTTAAAAAAGGGAAAGACTTTTTCATGGCAGCACTGTGTGCTAATTAAGCCCATACATAAATAAAAGTATACTTATCTTCTACACTATTTTATGTTTCTGCTGGTCTTTATCTACATGACTTATAGTTAGCTTTAAATGAAGTTGTCAGATATTCAGACTTGAACTCAAGGTGACAGGTCCACTGTTTCTTTATGCTGGAAAACATTCAGAAATATCACTAGAAATAATGTTACATTGAGGCTGAACTATACACTAGGAATAAATGTGTCTTAGTTTGTTTAACAAAAGGACATGCCTGGGTAGGTGTGCTTCAAACAGCAGTCAGTTATTTCTATATACCTTTTTGTGCATTTGACTCTGTTGTAATCTATTGCTAGTTTTGTCATTTTATAATCTGCTAAAGACTATTGACCCTTCTGAGTCATTCAGGTCTATAGAAGCCTAATATCTGTTATGATGAGGTGTGACCTAGAGGCAGTCTTTAGTAGAGATCACAACAGGAAACTGCAGATGTAATAAAACATACTTATTAACAGATAAACTTGACTACTATACAAAGGACACCTCCTGGGGTAAGTCAGTCTCTTAGACAAATTATGAGCCACTTATTCCTAAGAAATAGTTCTCCTTTACTGGATTTTATTTGCTCAGTTTGCTTTTGCAATACATCATGACCCAGTTTATTAACCAGTACACTTCTATGCATAAACTTGAGTATTTTGAAATTCCTCTCCAATAAAGTCCCTGACCAAGCACCATCCATACAGTGAAGATGTGGACATGTCCTGTTTGGCAAAGAAAGTATTTAAGTAACGTTAGGCATTTTGCAAATGTAGAATAGATTTTGTGAAGGGAAGCCAAATACAGAAGAGGCACCACACACCATGGTCCTCTCTTTAAATCACAAAGAGCATGTTTAATAGCTCATTCCCTTTTTCTCCTTAGAAATTACAATGGACAGTAACAGTGAAGGCGGTCGTTCTCGGTCAGGTAGTGAGGGAAATATTTCACCTGTAAAAGAAGAAGCTTATTATCGCAGCATTGGAGGACACAGGAAGTGGTCTCTGCAACGTACCAGGGCCTCTGACGATAGATACGGTATGCAAAAATCCTTCTTCCACCTTTACAACCAACAAATGGTCCAGGGTTCCTCAAGGTTTTATGTCTGGATGACTGGGTTTCAGGTCCTGCCTGGGCTCAAAATGTTTGTTGTCTGGGGTTGATCAATACCATGATTTCACATTCCCTCTATCAGCAATATAATTTGAGGCCCAACTAAACTGTTAGCATGTGAGGAAAGGAGAACATCTTTCTTTGCACACAGAATTTGCTTAACCAGGACCTGAAATCTTGTTCTGCCTGGGTGTAAAGCCTTGATTAGTTCTGTCTTGAGTCTTTAATGTGCTACATAACTAGCCAACCACATTGCATGCAATGCAGCATGTGCACAGGGAGTATAATGTTCCTTTCCCTCCATCCCTGCACAGGTAGGTTGTCCCAAATTAGTGAAAGGAAAGGTAGGGTAGCACCAAATTCATTTTCATCATTGCCATTCAAGCCATACTGTATGTGTTGTTTTGTATTATTCTGCATTGCATGAACCTTCTTCCATGACTACTACCCATTTAGCATAAAAAGGTCATTTGTGAAGCTGCCTGGAATTTTGCCAGTGATAAAATGTTGTTGTCAGTTATACATTGTTATAACACTTTATATTTTAATATCTTAATAAAAATCTATTCATTGTGTATGAATAACTGTTGTCTAAGTGCTGTTATTCCGGTTACAATTTTATGTAGATGAAAATGCGAATGAATAACTGAAGTTGGACAGTTCTGGAACACATGTACAACCCCCTTGCACACCCAAAGGCATTTATGTATTCTTGCATTGCTTTCAATGGCAATCACATCTAAGTTACTGGATGCAGCTGTAGGAATCCAGACATCACCTCTGATGGCACACAGCAGTATCATGCAGGCCACCAATATCCATCTAATTATATTGACTGGTTAGCAAAAGACTGGGGAGCATTTGTAAAATCTGATGTGTTATAAACATCTCTTTAGATAGTTATGGCAGCCGGGAGCAGCTTTCTTCTGAAATGTATGAGGAGTCTGAGACAGACGGTGGGATGGATGATTATCCTGTTCGAATATTTGTGGCACTTTTTGACTATGACCCAAGAACCATGTCCCCTAACCCAGATGCTGCTGAGGAAGAACTTCCTTTTAAGGAAGGACAGATCATTAAGGTGTGTTTTCAAACTTCATCTTTTTCATGTTATTTACAATTATATATTGCATGCAATTAAAACGAGTAAATCCAAAGTGAGGATCAAGTTATTAAAGGATCAGAAAATAACAGTTTGAACTGCAATATCTTTTTAATGAAGAATGTCCTGGTGAGAGTGCCAGTACCCTAGTTTCACTCAGAAAGAAAATACCCACAATAAATGCTTCTTTAATAAAATGTACTGTTTATTATAAATTGAAAGACCCCAAATCACTTTTAATAAACTCTTTGCAATACATTGGAAATGTGTTTAGCATACAGAGGATTATTATTTATGTGCTCATCTTTCATATTACACTTTTGCATTGTCCTTCATAAAGTTGTCCAAAATGTCAGTATTGCTAAATGATAATGGTATGTTTCTGTTTTTATCCAACCTCACCTATAAAGCTGATACATCTGACTACTTCTCACACAGGTTTTCCAATTTTGTGATAGCCGCAATATCTACTTTGTTACTAGAAGTAACACAAACTGTGTAGGGGCCTCCTGCAATCTCTGAGGGGCCCCATGCCCCTCCCCAAATTATACCTCACCCCCAAAAACATTCCACACTCATAACAATAAATGAAAACAAAGAAGAGTAGGAATGCTCCAAATTGTTTAGTACATATATACCAGATTTAACATTTTATATGGCATAATGGGCTCTAAACTGGCATAAAGTAAGCAGCAAATATTTAAAGTCAAAATTCTAATGTCATATGATTTTCAGTCAATCAGCACATTGCACAGTACCTCAAGAGGTTAACCAAATACAAAATATTTTACACTTTTCTATTTTAACCCCTTGCATACTTGATATAACACTGGGAGACATCGCTAAACTCCAAAGGCTTAATACAGAAAAGTGTATCAGATCACTACCAAATTCGCAACATTCAAGGTGTTAAAGGAACACACATTAGAAAATGAAATAGTTTATCCAAATATAAATAGCTATTTACAGCTGTCATATGTAAAACATATGTATTTATTAATGGTCCACACTTAAAACATAACCCTAAACTTTTTAATGCATGCAAAAGGTGTCCTGTTTAGATAACATTTATTTAATGTTGTTTAGGCAAGAAGAGTAGCACTAAATGCTGGGGCCCCCTGCAAACTCTGTTGAGGGGGCCCTATGCTCCTTCCCCATAATTATGCCCCCCTCCTGCCTTTACACCCCATCTACACAATTACACACCTTCT
Source organism: Rhinophrynus dorsalis (assembly GCA_037306005.1). Taxonomy (NCBI): domain Eukaryota; kingdom Metazoa; phylum Chordata; class Amphibia; order Anura; family Rhinophrynidae; genus Rhinophrynus; species Rhinophrynus dorsalis. The sequence goes on from CM074718.1 coordinate 509,893,551, forward strand.
AACACCATAATGCTACACATATACCATTACGCCACACCCACTAAATATACTCATCCCACAAAGCCTCCTGTTATGATGCTCAACCCCTGACTCACCTGTTTAGAGCACAGAGCAGAACATAATGGGAGGTTTTAGTATCCTATTACCTGAGTTGTGAAAACAAAATCAGCGGTAATTATAGGCAATGCCAGTCCAAAAAATCCCATAAGAAACAACTAAAGACAATGCGCAAATAGCATCCTATTACCAACTGTCAGTATTACCGCCTGTTTTGTGATTATATTTTCTGTCAGTAATCCTGCGCCTCAGATGTGAGGCTTAGAAGCCACAACGATGGTTTCAAAACCATCGTGGTTCGAATAAAAGCAGTCCAGAATACAGCAGACATCATAGAAATTCGACATAGATTGCCCTCCCTTCAACATATTAACCCCCCAATTTGAAATTCGACATACAGTGCTGCCATGACCTTTCTTCATTTTAATTCGACAAATATTGCCCCCTTCGACATAGTAAACCCCCCTTTAGAAATTTGACATATATTGCTGTCAGGACCTTTCTCCATTTTAATTCAACAAATATTGCCCCCTTTCGACATAGTAACCCTCCCCCCTTAGAAATTCAACATATAGTGCTGTCAGGACCTTTCTCCATTTTAATTTGACAAATATCGCCCCCCCCCTTCGACATATTAACCCCCAATCTCAGAAATTTGACATATAGTGCTCCTATGATCTTCTTTCTCCATTTTAATTCTACAAATATTGCTCCCATTCAACACTGTTTATTCTCCAGTTTTACTGCAAAATACAGACTCTTGATTTATGATGTATATCACATATATATATATATCCCAAATTTGTCTATGTTGTTCGGTATTAATCTCCTTAAAGTGGATGTGTCACCTATGTTAGGCTACATATCGAATACTACTAAAACGGTCTTCATTATTTTATTTATTTTTTTTAAGTTTTATTTCATGTAAATTTAACTTATAAAGCCTGGGCTGCAGCTACTTCCACATAGACTGTGGTTTCCTTCTCTATAACTGCATTCCGTTTCTCAGCCTCTACTCTACTCCCTCCTACTATGATGGAGGCTTCTGTCTGTAAGCTGGAGCTGTCTCATTGGCAGAGATCGATATCTAGCCAATGAGACCACTCCAGCTTACAGGCAGAAGCCTCCATCATCGGAGGAGGGAGGAGAGCAGACGCAGAGCAAAGGACTGCAGTCTATGCGAAAGCAGCTGCAGGACCAGCTTTATAAGTTAAATTTACACAAAATAAAACTTAAAAAAAAAAATGAAGACAGTTTTAGTGGTATTCAATATGTAGCCTAACTATTTAAGCTATGTTATACATAGGTGACACATCCACTTTAAGATAATGCAGCTATACAAAGTGACCTTAACTTGTAAGTGATAATCATGAAAATAAAAAAAGAGGGTGATTTAGCTACAAAAAGAAGCATATATATAAAGATCCATAATCATGTGTCACAGTGATTCATGTGCAACGTTGTGCAACTTGCCGTGCTAAGTGTGAAACACCTCTCACTCCTACTATTTTTTGGCTAAACCCGTGTGATATGTTAATAGTACATTAAGAAGTGATATTAAACCCTCCTTTACTGTTGTGAGGAAGGTTACTGAATTAGTGTGACCTAATTTACATAACAATAAGTTAAACTATTATAAAAAGGAGACTAAAAAAAGAAGAATCGGTGGGGATTGAGTGGTTCGCACTGCAGGCATTGTGGGACTCTTCCTGTGAGAAAGGATATGATTTTGGTTGAAGATTGAGTTTTGCAACAAGGCTGCACAGAGAGGTGTGTAGAGTACAGCACTCTTGATATTCGAGAATATCTGCTGCACTCTGAGTCAGAATGTCTCTACACACCTCACATTGCAGCCTGTTTGCAAGACTCAGTCTTCAACCAAATCCTTTTTCACAGGAAGAGTCCCACGATGCCTGCAGCGGGAACCACTCAACCCCCACCGATTTCTTCTTTTTTTTAGTCTCCTTTTTATAATAGTTTCACTTATTGTTACGTAACCTTCCTCACAACTGTAAATGAGGGGTTAATATCACTTCTTATTGTAGTATTAACACATCAAACGGGTTTAGCCAACAAATAGTAGAAGTGAGAGGTCTTTCACGCTTAGCATGGCAAGTTACATTGTTATACATTGTTGCACAGGAATCACAGTGACACATTAAATATGTGCTACTTCTTTTTGTAGCGAAATCACCCTCTATTTTTATTTTCATGATTATAGCTTATGAGTTAAGATCACTTTTTATATCTGCATTATCTTAAGGCGATTCATACTGAACAACACAGAAAAAGTTGGGATATATATGTGATATACATCATAAACCATATATTTTGCAGTAAAATTGGAGAATAAACAGTGTCGAATAGGAGCAATATTTGTAGAATTAAAATGAAGAAAGAACATCGTGGGGTGGGGGGTTAATATGTCGAGGGGGCAATAGTTGTCAAAATGGAGAAAAAAGGTCATGGGATCACTAAGGGGGGTTAACATGTCGAATGGGGGTACTCTATGTCAGATTTCTATAATGTGGGGAGCACATCTAATGTCTAACTTGACATTTCTGTCTTCAAACTTATGCCTATTCCCTTGGACTTTAACATTTTGCACATTTTTTTAGTGTAAGCTAGTGATTGGGTATTAAGCTAGCTGGGCAGTGGTCAAGGCTAATGAATAGATATTAGGTTACCTGGGGAGGGGTCTCGGCTAGTGATTAGTTATTATCCCTTTATCGACAACAGGGACGTGCAGTGTATCGCTACATAATGTGAATAATTATTAGGCTAGCTGGGTATAGAGCTAGACAAGTGATTACATGTTAGACTAGCAGGGTGTGTGATCTATGCTTGTGATCAGGTAAAAATAAACCTCTTTTCTGCCAGAGATATCATCTGGCCTTTGGTAGCAAAGAAATCAAAATCACTTACATTCATGCTGCTGCTGCTTCTGAATACTCATCAGGGACCTTTATGGGCAGCTGGCAGAATGTGCTGAGCTGGATGCAGAGCCCAGTGGAGGTCCCCCTCGTACAATATCAAGTGGTACTTAATGGGCCCCTTACCATTCTTACATAAATTGGTACCTTTCCCTACCCTCTTCCTTAACATATGTTGATGCAGTAGGCCGTTACCCCCTTCTGACATAAACTGGGCAATTGGTAGGCGCACACACACACGGAATGTACTAATACAATTACACACTAAAATATGAGCTAAAATCTATTAATTTGTATTGTGACTGCCTATTTATCTGTCTATACTGAAAATTCTTCTCTTTACAAGTCTTACGCCAATGGGAAGTCACTTTGGGAGTGTATGTATGTGTATGTATGTATGTATGTATGTTTCAGTGCATTTCTCTGCTCATTGCTTCCTTCCATGAACCAACATAGAGTAAAATGAGTCCATTCCCATATGCATGCTACTGGGGAGACATTCAGGGCTTGCTTGCATTAAAGCAGTAACAATGGTGTGTGCTCTGGCATGCACACACACATATATCCTGAACTGCAGCTACATGATTTTTAGGTTTACATTTAAGCTTACATTTAAACTAAAAAAATGAGCTACACTTGCAGATTCATACTATATTTAAGGTTCATATAATCCTCATTCCCCATGTCCACACACAAGTCCTGCTGCAGGGTAAAAATCAATGGAAAAACACAAAACTCAAAGCAGGTGATGAACACACACACACACATGTCCACAAATACATAATTGTATTCTCTTATTCACCCTGTCAGGAAAGGTGTTTGATTCTCCATGGTGGTGAACTGCCTTCATTGACTTTAACCCTTTTGGTATCAGAGAGGTGAACACCACACTGCTTCACAATACGTTGCATACCCTTCTGGCACTGAAAGGGTTACATTTGTTGTGTGTTGGCACTCAAGGGATTAATGTTGGGTCCCTTCACAATTGTGTCCTCTGCAGTTCTCTTGTCCAGAATGTCACATATTGAGTTTGATGAATAAGGCTCTCAGCAGTGCAATTCTGGGGCAAAGCTGCTGTACCATAGGAAAAAATGTGGGTTCCCTTTGATAGAAATGGTGCTTTTAAGAGCCCTGTTTAAGTTAATGCAGATTTAGGGAACTGTAATTTATCCCTTATGCACTTGATTTGCACCAGAATTGTATTATTTTTAACAAGCCCATTTCCTATATGGTTATGCCAATATTTCCTACCACGAGAAACAGAGTGCTCCCGTACACCCTTTTGTTACCAGAATTGTATCACTTTAGTGCACTGGTCCCAGTGACAGATTGATGTTTGTCTTTTGAGCCTTAGCCCTTTTGGACATTGGTTACACTCAGTGCCCATCAGGGATCTTTCTCCTTTCAGCAATACAGGAGTTAATTGTTTACAACCATGTTAACATCTGTTATTCTGGAAAGACCAATCTATCTCTGTTATGGAGTAGGAGTAGATATATATACTCTTCTAGTACTGAAAGGCTGAAACTGTTTGTCTGTGTCGCATATTAACCCCTGCAGTGTGCTGAAAGAGAAAGTCTAGGTGGAGATCTTTATGTTTCCAGCATTGAAGGAGTTAATATTGTTATAGTCAGTGTAACCATATTAACCCCAGGAGTTCTGAAATGACAAATCTTCTTCCCTGTAGTGGCCTTTAGAGGGGCAGATCTTAGTTTTCAGCATATAATGAGTTAATATGCTTATATAGCCTTTAACAACCTTAGATCTTTTCTCTTACAGATGTGGAAGAACATATCTTCTTAGTTCATTTTAGGTGGCAGATTACTTACTTTACAGCAAGTAAGCAGTTAATATGCTTACAACCACCTAAAGGGCACTGCAACGTTTAGTACTGTACACCAAGTTAATACTTTCTGTCTACTATTAACCCGATTATAGAAAATTTCTTTCTGTATGCATTATTATGCCCTACCTGGAAGCCAAATTGCCTTTATGCTAGCCACCAGTTCACACACATGGTCTTCCTTACTATCTTCGTGCAGACATCGGATCCAAGTTCTTGTGGGCTGAGCAAGTGGGTCTGCCCTCTTTCTAAACTTGCCATTAGGATTTGGAAGGCAGCAAAAGGGGACATGAATAAGTCAGTCAAACAGACTCTGACTGACTTGATTCATCTGAAATTCTCATGCTCCAGCCAGCCAAGTCACAGGTATCACACTTCTCTGGGACTCACACAGTTTAGCTCAGTATGAGCCAATTTTTAGAGGACACTACTATCCCTTTCTAACTATGCAGCCACAGCAGGCATGCGTGTCAGGATTAATGAAGGCTGCAGACTGCTGCAAAGACTCACTGGGGATGGGGGCATGGCCAGCAGAGCACAGCATACTGTACTCTCTGGGGTCCCCAATATAATATAGTAGCCTATGCGTTCTGGGGGGCCCTCAAGTCTGGCAGGGTCCTGCCACATCGCAGGGGCTGCAAGTGCCTCCACTACACTACTGTTTTAGGCTATATATATATATATATATATATATATATATATATATATATATATATTTTAAGAGATAACACTGATGTTGGATAATTGAATGTGATTAGTGCGGGAGGAGTGTGCCTAGGTGGGAGCGGGTTTCATTGTCTCCCACATGCTGATATAGCCTGCTGCACACGTAAGTGCCCAGCATACCAACACATATTGAGACTACCCAAAGAAGGGTGGGAAACGTGGATAGTAATTTTTAAAGACATACTACTCTATGAGGCTCCCCATTCTGGTTTTTCTCCCTTGTTCCTATTCTCAGGACATGATCCTGTCAACAGGACCATCTTTCTCATCAGCTGACCCTCTTGCCTCAAGTGAGGAAGGATCTACGTTGCTGGTTTCATCATCCTAATCTAACTCAGGGATTTCCAGCCTGAGGAAAAAGGGTGCTACCCTAGATCAACTGACAGCCCAGGGGCAGTGACCTGGAGAGGAGAGCTTCTTGTCAATCAACATCCTGGAGATGTGTGCCATTCTTCTGGCACTCTTTCACTGGTCTGTGGTTCTGACAGGGACTCCAGTCAGAAAAACGACAGCAGTGGCTTACATCAGCTGCCAGGGAGGAACCCGAAGCTAGTGGAATGGAAAGCTTTTCCACTGGGCAGAAACTCACGTTCCAGCCATTTCAGCCATAAAGATATGGATCCAGGCAACTGGGAACTGAACCAGGAAGTGTTTGACTAAATGGTTCGGTGTTGGGTTCTCATAGCAATAGATCTTATGGCCACTCATGAAAACAGGAAAGTCCTCCTGTTCTGTACATGGTTCAGGCTAGGAAGCCTGTCTCTTCTAAAGCATACTATAGAATTTAGTCCATCTTCCAGAAGTGGTGGACCGAGAAGGATGTGTCTGCCGAGACCTTTGACCATCCTACAGTCCTGGCCATTCTACAAGATGGTGTAAACAGGGGCCTTAGTCTGATCTCTATTATGGTACAGATCTCCGCTTTTTCTGTTCTCTTTCAGAGATGCATTGCCCAAGGGGTGGCTCATCCCTTCCTTCAGAGACTTCACACCTCCATGGGACCTCAACTTGGTTTTGAAGAACCTCCTTTTCATCCTCTTTCCTCAGTTTGCATTTTCACACCTGAAATGTCTTTCCTTTTAGTCATTGTCTCTGTATGGAGGGTTGCTGAGTTGCAGTCTCTGTCTTGCAGACCTCCATTCCTGGTCTTTCATCAGGACAAGGTGATACTTCATACCTCTCAGGAATTTTTACCAAAAGTTGTTTCACATTTTCACATCAATCAGGAGATCATCTTGCCTTCCTTTTGTCTTCACCCTACCTCCAAACAGAACAAGGATCTTCACCTGTCAGCTGTGGTGTGATGCCTCAAGTATTATGTGCATTGTACTCAGCCTTTCAGCAAAGCAGACTCCCTCTTTGTTATGCATTAGGGCAGGTCAGGCACCTTCTCAGATGAAGGTTACCATATGACAGACATACATCATGTAGGAAGAGACCTGTTCCTTTCAAGGACATGGTGCACTCCACTAAATATGTGGGTGGTTCCTGGGCCTACAAAAATCAGACCTGTGATGAACAGTTGTGCAATGCTGCCACGTGATCTTCCTTGCATACGTTTACCAAACACTACCTTGCAAATGACTTTGCCTCTGCTCAAGCCAGCTTTGCCCAGAATGTCCTTCAGCCATATTTGCCTGTCTGAGGATTATTGTCTTATTCCTCTACTGACATGTTTTTTGTTCAGTGGTTTGAACCTTGTTAGATTTTGTTTGTTTGGGTTGCTGTACTGGTTCAGTGTCCATTAACACCTGAGGTTACATAGATGCAGTTTAGTCTTGTGGAATACTAGTATCCTAATGGGGAGAGTTAGGTTTTCCTCCTTTTCCCTCCCTGGATTCTTTTTGGGATGTTTTGGATATTCCCATGGTTTGTGAATTCCAAATTGGATGTAAGAGAAAATAGGGTTTTAGTGAACTTATTGTTATATCCTTTTCTTTTTAGTCCATATGAAACACAGAACTCCCAACAGGAGAAAAACTTACAAATGCTCCTTTCACCAGACAGATTAGTACTTTTGGGTTCTTAATCTAGGGGTATCCTTTTCGTCTTTCTCTCTCTGTTTCATTTTCTATGGTTCACACATGAATCTGGATAGGCTAGGGGGTTGAGCTGGAGGAGGGAGTCTCCATCCTAAAGACCCTGTCTTTTTGAAGTCTCATGTACTCCTGGAGGATAGAGCTCAACCCCTTGTGTCGTGTGTTCTGTATGGACTAAAGAGAAAAGTATTTAACAGTAAGTTCACTAAAATTCTATTTTGATTCAAAATAAATGTTCTGAATAATTCTTGGGCTTTACCTGACTTTATGTAAAAAATATCTAGAGGGAAAAATGTCCATCCATACCCACTGATATGAAATTTGCAGTGGAATGCGGATTGGTGCCAAGCCATACAACCCATAGATAGAGAGAGAGAAAGAGACACTACTGTGTGTTTAATATCTGATGATCTAGATGGATATCCTAGTCTCCATAGACATGTTTAACATATTCATTATACAGACCAAAAATTATTGGGTCACATTTATGTTAACCCTTTGAGTGCCAGAGTGGTATGGAATGCATTGCAAAGCAATGCATTCCATACCCCTCTGGCACTCAAAGAGTTAAAAATAAACGTATAAATTTTAATTTGTAATTGAATAAGAACCATGGCACGTAAGTAATGCTTTGTTACTGAATTGGTTTCTGTTGATGTAAATATGGACTTTCCTGTCATTATACTCTACCAGTTTTTCTATTTCTTTCCTTCTTCCTTTATGCCTTCTCTACTTTGCAGAATATGAGATCCAAGAATGAACTCATTTAGTGCCATAGGGATGTCATATGCATTCCTTTGCATTGAGTTATACCCTTCATTGGCAAGAAGAAGACAATATATTTTCGTTTTCATACCCAGTAGACATAGTAAGCACTTGCCTAGAGTGTTTCTTTTTCAGGAGCTCATCATAGTGAGGCTTAATTAATCATCAAATAAAGCATTGACATTTATATGCCTGCCTGTTGCCCAGCAAGTGCTGCTCTATATACTTTTCCAGTGCACAAATGAAAAGAGAATATTTGAATCTCGGCTGTTACTGCTGATTGAATAATATACACAGAACTCCTCTTATGTAGTGAACTGACATATTGTGAATGATTAGGCATGGTAAGGCAGTAATAAGTACACCAAGATCTGCAAAGGAAAATATTTAATCAATAACCAAAGGTTCTGCCACTCCATTTCATTAGAACCAGTGACTCAATGACTGAAATTCTAGTAGTCCTATAATAACTGGATGCATAGTCTTTCAAGGCAATATGCTAAACACATTATTGTCCTGTCTGTTAGTAGCATGTGCCCGTTTGACAGCAAGGAGAATATGCTTCCCCAATTATTAGCTCTGTTATTGAAATAAATCAGCAGTCCCATCAGTTGCTTGAATATTCTTTGCAGAGCTCAGTACATTATTTGCTGCTGTATACTGTCAATCTATATAGTTTGTCAGTACACAAAGAAGAGCATATTAGAATATTATTCTGTGTTAACTGAGCAATATCCACAGTGGCTCTTCCTAAGTCTGAAATAACATAGAACAACACAATATTACAGCAATGAACCCCTAGGAATTTCACATATTTACTGCTCTTACTGTAAAAAAGCCCTGCATTTGTTTTAGTCAAAATCACTTTACCTCTAGTTTTAAAGGATGCACTCTTGTTTTGCTCAGCTCTATGAGTAACAAGATGCATAGAGAGTTCTTTGTATTGGCTTTGAATATATTTATAAATAGTAATCATTTCTCCCCTTGGATCCCTCTTTTTCATGCAAGTGAACCCAATTTGGCTAGTCTCTTTACAATTAAAAGCTTCCAATTAATTTATCAGTTTTGTTGCACACATCCATACTCTATATCAGGCCTTACCAATGATTTATAAAGAGGCAGAGCTGTATTGTGTAATGGCAAACATACTACATTGTGGAGTTGACCAGTGCAATTCCACAGCTGCTGCACAAACACCAGTTTATAATACTTTTTACTGCCAGCGTCTTTAAACTTTCCAATCCTAGAGAGATTTTCAATGCATTGCAAAGCACCGTGTTGGTGATATCGCCAACATCTAAAGAGGTAAAAAGCCTTTTTTGTGTTTTTATTTTATAGGTTAAGATTATTTTCTGTGCTAAGCAATAGTATATTGTGCTATGAGCAGTTATTCTAATTGTGTGGAGCCTAGTGTTCCTTGCCTTTGGGCCAAAGAGATATATTCCTGATCTCACTCTGCACCATCACATTGGTGATTCTCTAATGATCTGCTCTAATTTGGTTCTTCAAAATATCCACTCTGATTTTGACTTATGTGCCTGCATGAATCCTGACCTGCACATAGCCACCTCTTTTCACAACTCTTCTCTCCATTGCTGTCTATCTTTTCAAAGTCCTATCAAGGCTTATCAAGCTGCTCCTCCAACAGAAAATATGTTATAAAATTAATAGAACTAGTTCTAGACACAGCAAGCAATACACATCTGGATTACCCAAAATGTTATGGAGATCAAACCTGAAATATTTAGCTGAATACAAAACAAACAAAAAAAAAGGTCAAAAGCATATTTTTCTTGGAGAGGCAACTGTGAGATGAGATAGATGCTTCTTGTTCTAAAATTAAGTCCTTCAAGGAATGTGTTAACCTTTTGAGTGCCCCAGGGGTACACAACGCATTGCTTTGCGTAGTTCTCTGGCACTCAAAGGGTTAAAGGACTAGTAAGCTGTTATTAAAGGAATTGTATTACATAATAGGAAAATATATATGACAGAATATCTCCCACTGCTGAGAAATGTTTTATTCAAAAAGTTTTTGGAGCTAAAACTTGCATTTTCTTGAGTATCCTTATTTTACTCAGCAGGGAAAATCCTGCAATGTATTATTTAAAGAGGAACTATCACCCAGATTAAAGTTACCCCCAAATAATTATGTACATAACGATAAGCATATCCATACTAGTATTATCTGGAATAAGTCCATCATTACTGACAAATCCAACTTGTTCTGAGACGGTCAGGCAGGCATCTTGCTGCAGAGGCACCTGGGTGCCTGCGCCTTCAGTCCCTTCTGTACCGTAACCCTTTGAGTGCCAGAGGGGTATGCAGCGCATTGCAAAGCAATGCATTGTGTACCCCCTGGTATTCAAAGGATTAAGATGCAAAGCAACTCCTCCTAGAGGAGACCGGAACAGACAGCGCAGGCTCACAGATGTCTCTTTGGCGAGATGTCTATGCTAATGCCTGCCTGACCATCTCAGAACGAGTTGGATTGGTATATAACGCTGGACTTATTCTGGATGGTACTAGTAAGGATATGCTTATTGTTATGTGCATAAATATTTGGGGGTAACTTTAATTGGGGTGATAGTTCTGTTGTAATATTATGTGATACCCTCCTTTAAGGAAAACAAATATACTGAAGGGCTTTTCTTACCGAGCAAAATAAATATACACCCACCTTAGAATGTGCTCCATAAGTTTCAATTGTTATAGCTTTTGACCAAAGCTCTAGGAGTACCTTGTTTTACTTAGCAGGTGAAGGCCTTTAATATTTGTCTGGTTTTTTTTTTTTTGTGTTCTTTGTTTTGTTTTTTTTCAGAATTAAAATCTATACTCCTTTAAAACACAAGTCGTCGACTTCCTCAATCTCAGCATGCGTGTGGAATTCTGGTCCTTCAACCTAAACATACACTAAATTATATTGTTTGTATATATAATCAACTTGACCAAACCACTAATACCAATGTTTCGTAAATCTGGCACGATGAGCACACTCCATTTCTTTAACCCTTTTCAGTGTCAGTGTTGCGTACCCCTCTGACATTGAAAGGGTTAAAAATAGAATACATAACCCCTAACTTGGAATTCCTGGCACAGTGGCTTAATTGATGTAAACAAGTATACCTCACCTTCAAGTAACAATTCAAAAACGTAATCCTCAGCCATCACCATACATTCTTGCTACAGTTATAATCATTCCATTTCTTTTAAAGGAGCAGTAAACTTTTTTTTATGAAAAAAAATAAATATTGTAGGGATTTTCCTATTGAGTAAAATAAGGGTACTCCCACTGCCGAGAGATTTATATTTCCAGAGTTATTACAGTTTAAACTCATGTTTGTTTTACATTAGCAGTGCCCTCTAGTGGTCAAATTCTAATTTGATTTCCTGTTAGATTCTAATGGAGAGGAAACTCAGAAAAGTCAGAGACATACAGTTCTCCACAGAATGTGATAGAAACTGCCTGTCACTTCCTGTCAGTTAGAACTGTCAGGAAGTAAACACAGTAAATTCACTTCCTGATTATTTAACTGCTATAATTTTTGAATAAAACATCTGACAGCGATGGGAGTGACCTTGTTTTATTCAGCAGGAAATGCTCTATAAAATGCGTGTTTTCATAAAAAAAAGTTTACTGCTCCTTTAAGTAGGAGTGTCACCTTCAACTAAAAATGTTCTTTACCTTGACATATTGTTAGAATTTACTTTGATCACATTATATACGTGCACTTCCATTTCAGTTGGCTTCATATTGTTAATTATAGCTTGACTACTTCAGGTCATTATCAGTAATGTGTTGGTACAACCCATGACTATTCCTTCCACCCCCACCCTTCAGCTGTTTGTTAGTCTGAATATTAACTGCAGTATAGGCGCTAAGCACAGACACTGGCCTTTTACTCATACCATCAACAAGATAATGATTATATTTGCAGTCTTGCCTCATACTGTCATTGACAAGCTCCTTTTGACAATATTTTAAAGAAAAAAAAATTATTTTCCATTTGTAATGGCATAATGGAGAGAATAAAAAATGTCTGACACCTGCATGGTGGCTAAGTACTTTTATAATTCAAGGTTATGGATTGGCAATTGACAAGCCTTTCCATTCAAATGGAAATGGACTTCATACAATAGCTTCTTTTAAAAAAATAAAATAGAACACTGTGGGTTTTGCAACAAGCTATTTCATATAAGTGCAACTTGTTTTTAATTACAGCTGTCCTTGTAAATATTCCCCTCACAGCAATTCTTTCTGGAAGTCACACTAAGTTCACTCCACCTTAAGATTTATTTGCTTATTAAAACCCATGGTGCTTTCCTGTTATCCGGAACCATTTTCAAAACATTTTTCAAACATTTTTAAACAAAATCTTTATTATAATATTAAAGTCCATGACAGGAAACAACAGACAGGAAATAACAACAACAGATTCTGACAGGAAATAACGACAACAGATAGTGACAGGAATTAGTTTCGAAAATGGTTCCAGATAACAGGAAAGTACCAAACCCATTAGCACTTACAATTGCCATGTCCATCCATTATTTTACCTTGATATTACACTGATTCATTCAATTCAGCAATGTCCTATTAATAAAAATAGACATTTAGGAATTGCATATTTGTAACAGCATGAAATTGTTTGGAAATGAGATTCATTTTGTAACAATCTCTTGGTCATGAGACTGTAGCTTTGATTATTGATTCCACATTTGTTGTGTAGTTTTATATCATCTTTAGATGATGTGTATACAACTCATATCATCCTCAACCAACCATGTGCAACTCACAGCAGATATTTGCCTTTAGGTATATGGTGACAAAGATTCGGATGGTTTCTACAGAGGTGAAACATGTGGAAGAGCTGGGTACATACCCTGTAACATGGTCTCTGAAATTCAAGCTGATGATGAAGAAATGATGGATCAGTTTCTCAAACAAGGATTTCTGCCTTTGAATACTCCAGTGGAAAAAATTGGTAGGGAAAGCATTTCTTATAGTAATAAAAAAAAGATAAAATGTTGGCCTGTACCCTGTGGCTATGCCACTACTTACTGCAATATCTTGGTATATAATTTGACTGATAATCTGTCTTTAGAGATGCTAAGGCTGCTGTATTTAGCAGAACTGGAGTAATTCTGGGGCATAGTTACTGCACCTCAGGTAACAATTACACAGTTATGAGGCAATGTACTGTAGACCTCTCTAGCATTCAAGGAATTGTGAAGCAATGTTTTGGAGTCCTCTCCAGAAATCAAGGGATAAAAAGCCCCATTTAATTCAATAGGAAGTCTAATTTCTTGTCGATGATTAAGTTGGGTTACCCCAGAATGTCTCCAGTTGTCCTTAGTACTACATATCCCATTTGTTTTGATTTATAACTTAGAATTTCTTCTAGAAAGTTATATGATAAAATTGCATATTACAACAGTTTCTAGATAGAGTAGATGCTCTGCTTTGATATGCACTGCTGTATTGCTTATTAACTAATTATTGCAATTAAGTAAGGCTGACCAAATATCACTTTATTTTTACCTCTACACTATCCTACTTACCACGAAGCTGGCAAAAGTTTGCAAAAAAGTCCATCCTGTCAATCAATTGTGATTATTGTCCATGGCATTTACTATAATTTATTATATTTATTATAAATCCATATTCCAGGTATTTGCAGTCTTTTGTTTAACCAAAACAAATATACTTGCATGAAAAATTAAATGAAAAAAAAAACATTCCTTTCAATAAAAAATACATTTTTGAAAGCACATTCGCTAGATGCAAAGACAACGTTGAAGACGTGTATTGAATTATATTTTTGATTGGAAAACAGTGGAAATCGATGTGAAATGTAAACATTATATCTCTTTATGTGATTTTCATTAATCTGAAGCAAAAAAAAGCAAAAACCTGCACCACTCACTTTCTAGATTGAAAGTAGAACTTTGAACAGCTTCATATGTCTTCCTCTTCTTTTATTTGTATGCTTTCCTTTCCTGAAGCCAAGTGTGAACGTTTCAAAGAGAGCTCTCGCTCTGTACACCGCAGATCCAGAAAGTCTAAACGAGGTCTGTGCTAAGAAACACTAATCTTATTCAAGCCATTAACTAGCTGGAATAATATGAGCTGTCTAAACATACATTGCAATGTTTCCCATAAGTTGAACTAACAAGCATGTTTTGTCTTTTAACCCCTTAAGAACCAGATGGGGCATGCAACTCATTGCTTTGCAATGCGTTGCACACCTCTCTGGTCCTTAACTCTTTGAGTGCCAGAGAGTATGCGACGCATTGCAATGCATTGCGTACCCCTCTGGCACCCATAGGGTTAATGGGCTAAGCTTGCATCATTTGCACTTGCGTCATGCTGCTGTTGCTATCTTTGAAACATGTCCTGCTTAAAGAGTCTGCAGCAAGTAGACTTACATAATATTTATTTGGTTTATTCACAGAACTCAAAATATATTAGTGTTAAAGGGAAAGTACAATTCTTTATGAAAATGATGGGCTGTATTCAGAAAGCGGTGTAATTCTGGAGAAAACCAGTTGTACCACAGGGGACAAATGACAATTCCCACTAATTTTAACCAATTTAATAACAACACTTGGTATATTTCCCATAGGGTGCAGTTGGTTTGCTCCAGAATTGCACCTTTTGGGAATGCAACTCTGTATTATTTAGGTGTTCCTCTTCTCAGAAAAACAAGAGTAAAAGACTACTGGGAGATGCTTCAATGAGAAGATATTGCAATGCAAATGTACATTTTTGGGAGAGAAATGGGTTCAGTGATTTTCAAGGCCTTTTCACTTTATGATGACATTATTGTAACTGCTTTCTGTATAAAGCTTTTGCCACTGACTTTCTTTATAGACAACGGCCACAAAAGTTCTACCATAAAAAATGAGTATAAGGCATCCATCCTCTACCAAAAATGCAGTTTTGTGCAGTAATATCATTTGAAAGAGGAATGTCCCAGCAGTGAGTGAAACCGTATTTTACTCAGAATTAGTATGAACATTTTTTTCGTAAGTGACATATTCCCTTTAATTCATTATAGATCATTTTATCTGGCAAATTTAGTTAGGTTTGTTTCCTGCAATTACATTCTCAGAAGATTAAAGGGATATTAATGTTTCACAATAAAAGCAGCTCCAATTAATCTTCGTGGTATTTGTGCCATGGAGAGTGTTATAGCAATACTGTCAGCGCTGTAGTTCAAGAATAATTGAATGATAAAGTATCCCCCTCCCACCCCTTTTACTGATGTAACACTGCTTACCTCAGAGCAGCAAGACTGTCTGGATGGATTTCAGAGAGGGACAATCTTCAATTAGCAAAAGGGAAAAACCTGAAAAACCTGTCAAGGGGGGCAGCTTTTTCCTTATACTCACAGTAAGGAGATTGTCCCTTGCTGTGAGTTGTCTAGTCTTAAGAACAAATTCCACATCTGAGGGGAGGTGGGTTACACTAGGTAAGAGGGGCAGGAGTCAATACTTTATAATTCAATTACTCTTGAACTACAACTCTGACAGTATTGAAAAAACACGCTGTATGGCTCAAATACTATGAAGATTAATTGGAGCTGCTGTTTTTGTGAAACATTATTATCTCTTTATGTCAATAGGTGTGCTGTATCAAATAGGACATATAAAAAAGCCAAACATAATAAACAATGGTACGTACAAGCTGCTAGTAGGTTACAGAGTAAATGAATATGCAGCATAAATGCATGGGGACAAAATTGCCTAACTGCATTCAAACAGTCTGCAAGAATATATATATTGGTCAGGCAGAAGCTCTTAGAATATATCTGACAAAAAGCCAGCAGAATGAGCTCTGAATGATACAATAGAAAAGTGCACCATGGAAAGACACCAATAACATGCATGTTTGGTTATTGTATGGATGCTATGAGAGGAATGCAAGCAGAAAACATTTTATCTGTCTATTCTTGGGTCTCTGTGTGCCTCATAGGAAAAGTGTTGAAAATTACACTTTTAGATCTGATGCCTTAAACTCAGAGGGCCAGTTTGGATTCCAGTACACTTTCTGAGGACCACACAGTTCGACCTCTTTGTTTGCCTATGTGTGAGTGTTTGTATATGAGTATGTGCTTATGTCTATGAGTTTGAGAGTATGAGTGAGTACATTAGACGTGTATATGTGTGTACTTCAGGGTATGTAAATATGTATGACTACATTAGTGTGTATATGTTTGTATATTACACACATATTCACATCTACACTTAAACGCATATCTACACTCATATACAGTTACTCTAGCATGAGCACAGTACTATTTTTATTTTTTTTGCAGAGGTGGGGGTTGGATTTAACTAGATTCTGCTGGGCCCAAGAGCAAAATGTTTAACCCCCCCCCACACAGACACACCTCCACAAAAACATATTACTTCACATCCCCACCCCCATACACTCTATTACACACACACACACACACACACACACACACTCTACCCCAGGCACACACACATCTACACGTACATTTCCACACCTCCATACATATTCAGACATGCAGTGTGCAAGCACAAACAAACTACTACACACATACATACGCACAAAAATCACACACTGCAAGATAGCTTGGTAGCCACTTTGTAAGAGTCATCTCCTCTCCCTTGACTTCTTAGACTGCTCTGAAATCTCATTTCTCATGTATCCAGAAAGATCACGGCAACATGATGCAGCAGTCTAGAAGCCACTCAGGGAGATAGGAATATAATGGGGTCCTTTGACAACTTAATTGTGCCACCTCCCTCTTTCTCACGTGTCGGTGTACATGCATGGAAAAACTGAAAGCTGACATGGCACAGTGAAAGGTGGATGTGCGTGTTAACATCCCCAAGCTCACTGGCTACAATGCTGATATTATGGGTAGTGAGGTAGAAGACACTTTGTATTCTGTGTGGATTCAGCTCCATGGGATGTAAATGTTTTATTTTTAAAATAAACATCAAAAATGTTGCTGTCTGGTGTTACCCAGAGCTTCTGCACTTAGGGTGATATTCAAGTGCAGGAGCTCCAGATATTAACTTAATGCATACACTGTAAAGATGCATCTGTGGCTCCACTTGGAGCTCCGGGTGCACCGGGGCAGTGTGCTGGGCTTGGATGAAAAGGCCTCGGAAGGTGAATTCGGCCTTAATGTTTGAAACACCAGTTTTTGATTGTTTTAATAAATGCCCCCTTTACATTTACTCAAAATTCATTGTATCCCTTTTTTACACTCTGGGCTGATAACAGGCCCTGCTTCATTACATGGTCTTCCTGTTGTACCATTGATTGGGTCTATGAATGCCTTTAGTTGGCACTGAAAAGAGAGAAGCTAGATCTAACATAAGCAGAATATGGCCCGTAGGCCATATCCAGCAGTCTGACTGATCCGATCTGGCCGGCTGGTCTGCTTTACAGACTTCTACTTCTGAGAACACACTACAGTTGCAACTGTGCTGCTGCAGAGAAAAATAACTTTAACTTTTGCTGTAGAGCTGATACAGTAGATAACTATTACATTATACATGCGCACATGCACACCATCCTTCACTTCCTATACTAGTGAGGCTGGGGTCTGTGGAATCTGTCTATCTATTCACATAATCCATATTCTGTATATTCTGTACTTTTGTGCAGAAACCACAAAACTATGTATTCTCAAAACATGTTTGAGCCAAGGTGTCACACTCAGACAAAAATAGCTGCCCACATACGTGCTAGATCTAGAGACCATCTGCCACATTTATCAACAATGTGCAGGTGTTGCAAGGGTCAATATGCAATACCAGTGCCTTTTATGTGCTGTTCATAGTGTTTTACTCAATAATCTGCAGCACTGCATGGGTGTCAACTAGGGGCCACCTCTTAATATTAGAGGAAAGGAAGTTTCACCTTCAGTAGAGGAAGATATTTTATAAGATCTGTTAAATTGTGAAATTTTTTGCCCAAGGATATGGTAATGGCAGATAGAATGGATACATTTAAGAAATTAGATGCATTTCTTTCAAGAAAGATATACTGTGTATAAATAAATAAATAAGTAGAACATGACTTTCGTTAAATAGACTGAGACTCATTTTGGTGGCAAGTAGGCTTGTATAATTCAAATGTTTGTGGGTTACGAGGCAAAGGCTGAACTCGATGGACATGTGTCCTTTTTCTACCTAATTTACTATGTTACTATATACATAAAATGGCATTTTTATTTATCCATAGTGCAGTTAGTTTGCCCCATAACCATGTATGCATTTGCCCTATAGTATCAATATGTTCAGGTGGATGAAAGGTTTAGGAAAACATGTCAGTAAGTACTGCCTTATAAGGGTAGGCTGTGTCGATGAGGAAATGGGATTAGAGAGATGCATGGGGCTGGAGAGGTTGGTCGGCTAGTTCATCTAATAGGGAGGTGCCTATGTTACAGCCTGATAAAAAGCAAATAAATATTTCAAAGTATACATTTCTTCAGAATGGCAGTAACATAAATTGTGTTCATTTAAATAGTTGTTAAGATGGGGGATTCATAGTTGTGAACCTAAATGATTGACAGCAGTTTCTTACTCGCATTCTGTATGCTTATATTCAGTGCGATCTTAACCCCTTAACGGTCATAGTACGTCAAGGGTCGATCTGACAGAACAACCCATGACGTACTATCACCGTCCTGGAATTCCGGGCTCCCCCCATGGCTGCACTCCGTTCGGGGAGTCCGGAAGCGGAAGAATGAAAAAAAAAATGCTCCGTGGTCCCTAACTGACCGCGCCGATCCGCCAGTCATTAAGGGGTTAAACCAATATCATGATTGTATATACAAAGTATCCAGATCGAAGTATACAAAATGTTTTTACAAAAGATGAGAACATAATGCATCCTTACTTATAGAGTACTAAATAACCCTGTGTCAGATCACAATATTATTTTGCTGCAATCCAAGTGTTATTCACACTAAAATATGAGTTAAAGTAGTGCGAGGTAAAATTACCTACTTGTGTATTACATATGTTTTGAATCCCATATGATTGCGGGCTGCAGTTTATTGTGGCTGCAGCTTATATTCCTCTCATATTGTATGTTTATATTTTTACCATGCTGATATACATAAGCACTGGTATGTTACAATCTGTTACAAACGTGTTGCAATACCATACAAAATTAAATAAAATTAGAATGGAGTGAATCTAATTTCTGCAACAAACATTTATATTATTATACACAAATGCTTTGAAACAATGGTATTTTGTTTTCTTTATTGAAATATAGTAGTTATAACATGTCCAACGACATACACTAAGTATTCTTACACAAACAAGAAGGCATCCCTGTAACTTTATTGTTTAGAATAAAACTATAAATTAAATCTTTGCCACCAGTGTATTGGCATTACCTATGACATTTTGATGCATAGAGTTGAATGTATCTTCCAGATATTAGTGAACAGTTTAGTTTTATTTCACCAGTCTTATCAGTTCTAAAATTATGGATTCAATGGATCCACAAATAAACTCAACAGATGCTGTTTTCATTACTCCATCTTTATGGACACCTCTAAGCATTCGTATATTGGATTATTGTATGATGGCAAAGTACACTTTATGAGATGCTGGCAAGATATAAAACATGTTATTTAATCATTATTGATTAGAGGACACAATGATAATGGTGTATTAACTTGAATATTGTTAAACTCATCAATAATCCTATTCAAGAATTCTTTCTTTGAAATTGCACAATTTTAGTCTTGATTTTAATAGTCCCTAATAAAAGGATGAAATGTAACACCTTCATTTAGGCCTCGTGGTGACTTAATCTGAAGTAAATTAATCCACTTAGTTTACTTTTTAAGATGAATTTTATCTACGTTACGTTTTCTATCAGTCAGTTGTGACTTTTATATTTCCTTGTCCCTTTTATTTCTGATGTCCCCTATGTGTTCCAGAAACCTTGTTTTTAGTTGTCTCTTTTTAGGATTTGTCAGCATACCTTTTTCCACAAATGCAGGACATCAGATGAACCAGTCAACTCATTCAACAATGAATTAAATATTTTATTCTGTGTTTATTTGGATCAGTCTGATCACCAAAGTGTTGTTGCTTTAATTGTATATTGACATGCCTGACACTTCCCACAAGAGTAAGATTAGCGCGTAACCATGTTGACCCCTTTTTCAATTTGAAATGACTGCTAGTCAATAAAATTATAAGACAGGACCTTTCCTGTATGTAATACTGGGCAAATACTTCCTTTAAATCATTGTCTTCTGTCAGTACATGCCAATGTTTGAGATTTTTTTATGTTCAAGTTTATATGTACCTATGAACCCGACTTGTTTGTCATTCTCAGTACTATGTTTTTGTTGCTGTTGTGGAGTGAGATGTGTATAGGGGAAATGGAACTAATTGCAATGAATGAGTAGTATGATTTTATTGGTATTTCTGAAACCTGGTTAGATGATACACATGACTGGGCTTTCAATCTAGAGGGTTTTTCACTTTTTAAAAGGGATAGGGTTAATAAAAGAGCTGGGGGTATGCATATATAAGCATGCCTTAAAACTTTGTATAAGGGAAGTTATTAATGATGAGTCCAGTGAAAATGTAGAGGCCTTGGGAGTTGAACTGCATTCTAGGGGTATACATAACAACTAGATTTTAATGAGATTTTGCTACATGCCACCTATTACTGGGGATTTTGAAGAAACCCAGCTGTTACAGCAAATGGAAAAGGTTTCTCAGTCAGGAAATGTAATCATAATGGGACATTTCTAGTCTGAAAGTGCCTGGACAAATATGACTTCTAGCACAAGTACAGTTAATGACTATTTCATGTCCCATCTAGTAGAGGAACCAACTAGAAATGAGGCATAGCTGGACCTAGTGGTCTCAAAAAATGGTACACAATATACAGGTACAGGTAAGAAAATATTTATTATGAGAAACCCATTAACAAGAGTTTAACCGAAACATTTAAAAAACTGATTTTATAATGCTAAAAGCAATATTAAAAGACATTCAATGGGATGTAATCTTCAAACATGAAAATGTATAAGAAAGATGAATTTTGTTCAGAATGCCTTAGATAAGTATACACATCAATATATACCACTGGTGAACATTATAAGGAGCAAATTAAGACCAATGGGACTTAAGAATTCTTCAGGGAAATGAGGAATAAGAAGCAGGCTTTTAAACTGTTTAAGTCTAAAGGATCAGATGCTTCATTTAAAAAATATAAAGAATGTAATTAAACTAGCTAAAATTGAAAATGAGAAAGGTATTGCGAAAGAGATCAAGAAAAATCCTAAGCAATTCTACAAGTATATAAATTGTAGGTACATTAAAGTTGATATTGGTCCTCTCAAAACTGAGACAGGTGAATTAAAAAGGCAATGGCTGACACCTAAAACATATTCTTCTGTATATGCAAAGGAAGCAACAATGGCAATCCATGGGCAAACATGTAGAACACAGAATTTCCTTCATCACGTACATGACTTACTGGGGACAAAGTCCAGAAGAAACTAGAAAAGGTTATGGTGTCGAAAGCACCTTACCAGTTGGCATACACCCATGGGTATTTAAGGAGCTTAGTTCAGTAACAGCAAGACCCTTTTGATTCACTTTGATCAAACTTAGTGCCCTGTAATTGGAAGAAAGCAAGTGTAGTACTATTATTTAAAAAGGGGGCAAGATCAAAGAAGGAAAATTATACACCCAAAAGCTTGACTTCTGTAGTGGGTAAGATATTAAAAGGGCTAGTATTCAGGACTAAGGTATGTGAACGCCAACAACATTTATTAGAAGGCGTCAGAATGGTTTTATAAAGAATAGATGTCAAACTAAGTTTCTTGCATTATAAGAAGGGTAAAAATAATAACTTGGTTAAGAGTATTACTGTTGAAGTAGTATACTTGGATTTTGCAAAAGCTTTTGATGTGCCTCACAACAGTTTATTGCATAAATTAAAAGGCTTTAGTTTGGGAGGTGATAGCTGTGCATGAATAGAGAACTGGTTAAATGATAGATTACAGAGAATTGAACCTTTTCAGTTGGTCAAAAGTTGTAAGCAGGATGTTTATTAATGCTCTAGAAGGTGGTTTTGGAAGTAGTGTCTCAGTCTTTGCTGATGATGCTACTCTGTGCATGAAAGTACATACAAAGCAAGGTGTTTTTTTCTCTGAATACAAATTTGGATAAAGTGAGTTAATGGGTGGAAAAAATAGCAGATGAATATACATATATATATATTGTCTATCAGTACTCCTGACTTCACCGAAGTGTGCAGTGTCACTCAGCTGCTGCAAAAGCCAACAGAGTACTGTCATGTATAAAAAGGGGTATAGATACACGGGATGGGAATATAATTATATCATATATAAATCCTTAGTAAGTCCTCTTGTAGAATGTGTATATATTTGGGCACCAATTCTTAAAAAAATTAATTGAACTGGAAAAAGAGTAGAGATGTTGGACAAAGGGATTGGAGTCTCTGAGTTATAAAGAGAGGCTAGGCAAACTGGGTTTGTTTACATGTTTAAAATTGCACCTACTCAACAACATTTAAACAAACTAGAAGGCGCTGAATTTGTACAAATAAGACTCTTATAATTTACTTACTTTATTTATGTATCTCCTTTCCTGACTAGAACTCTAGCACTGTATTCAGCACTTGACTCTTATGCGCTTTGTATGTCTCCCATTACCACTTTAGATTGTAAGTTTTAGAGCAGGAACCCTTACATTGTAAAGCACTGTGTACACTTGTGGTGCTATATAAATAAAAATAATTGTATATTCATATAACATAATTTCTTCATTAGAAAGTATACTGCTCCTGTAATAATAACACCTTTATTGGTGAGTTATATGGAGTTTGTATTTATTGACTCAAGAGCTTTTTCAAGACACAATTATCTTGTTCAGTGTGGAAATTTACAGTGGCCTGTAAGGATAGAAAAACTCCTTCACCCACAGGAGAAGACACAGTGGAACAGGAGGTGTATAATAACAGTAGGAACTATCAAGATGATGGTGGATAGTGAGGGCATAACACCATCAGTGTACCAAGTTAGAATTAGTATTGTAGACAAGTTAAGACACACAGACATACCAAGATTGTGGAGGACAAAAGTGGACAGAGTTATTATTCACATATATGAAATCCAGAATAACAGCATAGTGGAAATGATAAGGTGCATAATACCGAACAGAACTATATCTTTTGTATATGTTAAAATGGAAATATAACTATTGGTATCCGTTGCTCTTGTGTTTAAAAGTGGCATTTAGCTATGAAGGAGTACTTCATATGGCAGTCAGGTGTATATTTTTTTGCATAGTATCTTCAGTTGCCTGTATTTTGTATGCATCATTTTACGTTTGTCTTTACTTTTCACATTCACCTTATAAACAATAGACTTGAACAATCTGAATGAAATTATCAACTGTCCCACACATGATTCTACAGGGCGATGTATACAGTCTCAGGGTAGTAATATGTTCCTGTTAATTTATAGATTATAAAAGGGCATTTTTATGTACTTGACGATAAATCCTTTCTTAGTCCATGTTTAACACAGGAACCATGGGGTAAAGTATCCTCCCACAGGAGAAGGGTACTTTTCATAAAAAGAGACCTCTGGAGGCAGAGACCCCCTCCTTACTACTCTGTACATCCACTAGACTTCTCAGTGTTAACATATAGCAAAGTTTAACAAAGAAAAAAAAGAAGTAGGGCAGAAAGGTGCCCAAAAGCACCCTTCTGCCCTGTACATTTTCTCCTGGAAGGAAGTCATGTGTTTCACATGTACTAAGAGAAAAGGATTTATCAGTAAGTATATACAAATCCCCTTTTTTTTGTTATCCATTGTGAAACACAGGAATTATACCAAAGCTATTTATAAAAGAGATGACTTTGAAACAATCTTGAATCACAGGTGTTAGTGGATACCTACACACCAAACCAAGTAACAGTAAAAAGGTTGCTGGAGGGAAAGACAGGCACTATGACCTGTAGAAACTTCCATCTAAATCTGGCTTCAGCCAAAAGCAGAACACTGACTTGGTAATGTTTAGCAATGTGTTAAGGGATGGCCATGCTGCCGTATTGCACAACTGCTCCTTGGAGGCTTGGTTATTGTAGGCCTAGGAAGCACCCATTGAAGAAATGTCAAAATAGCTGGAAGACTAAAAAGATGCTGCTGTAACCCCTGATCCTCACACCACTTGTAAAACAAGGACCAGACCCATGCTTTGGATGAAACTGACCTTCAGGCTTTCCTCACAGAATCAATAACAGGATCAGAGAAATGCTTCTTCCTCAGAATGCTGGCTTCAAGAGCTAACATTTCCACCTCTGGGTGACATGAAGACCCTGAGTAAAGAGGTCCAAAGGAGTTGAAGATGAAGTGGCTCAGCAACGGACATATTGAGAAGATCTGAAAACCATGCCCAGCTAGACCAGTAAAG
This sequence comes from Rhinophrynus dorsalis, assembly GCA_037306005.1. NCBI lineage: Eukaryota > Metazoa > Chordata > Amphibia > Anura > Rhinophrynidae > Rhinophrynus > Rhinophrynus dorsalis. Next base: position 509,918,387 of record CM074718.1, read on the forward strand.
GGCAATCAGGATTACATGAGCCTGCACAATTCTGACCTACCTCAATAGGCTGGGAATCAGAGGGAAGAAAGGAAACACATACGCCAACAGAAACTCTCAACAGATATCACAGGGTGTTTCTCAATTGAATCCCCAGGAGTAAATGAGGGGGCAACATCCTCCTCAGTTCTATAGGGTAAAATCCCTCCCTTCAAAATGACTGAACAGTCTTTAGGAGGGAACAGGGTGATCCTCAGGGAAGGAATAGTAGCCCTAGTGGAAATAAGGCATTTAACCCATACAGGCTCCTGTTCAGAGGAAGAGGGCCCTGAAGTTGAATGTGTTAGGGCAGTAGGGACATAATGTAGTAGCTACGACCCTGGGAAGACTAGTGTGACACGACGAACAAAGGGTTACTGACGAACCCCCTGAAAACCTGTTGATCTTAGACTTCCCCGTGTCTCCCTTGCTCTGGAGACAGAACAGAACAGTAAATAAGAGGGGTTAAAGTCAGGGTGCCAGGAGGAGGATTCAGCCACCCAGATAAACAGCTAAAAATCTGGTGCCTCGTAGGTCACTCTGTGTAAGCAAAAGGTAAAGAGAGAAAGCCATAGCACCTCCCCTTCATTTCCTTATGGCCTGGGTTAAAATGGGCTTCATGGAAAAATTCCCCCTCCATTAGAAGTTTAAACAGCAAGGTGGCTTTCCAGGTACCAAGCTTGTTCACCCCACGGCAGTGGGAATATCACCTGATGGAGTCCCCCTCATACTTTTTCAAAGATGGCTTCATCAGTGTCTTCCAGTGAACTAAAGCCCAACCGGTGCTGCAGGACAGAGTGTTACATAGCCGATGTCGCATTCAAGATGGCTGGATGTTTCTGTTTCTTAAAGGCGCTGGTGCCCCTTATTGTGCAAAAACAGAAAAAGTTAAACAAAGTGAACCATCCAACCCTGGGCAACCATAGAGAATAGGAGGGGAGAGAGAGATAACTTAAACAGGGCCAGTGTGTCAAGCATAGACCTCAGATTATGGCTGCTAGACAGTGGGGCATACTCACAGAACCTGCGAGCACTGGAATCCTCTTTAATCATTAGTTTTCAAGCTACTATGAAATATGGAACAGAGGAGAGCTGCTAAGTAAAGTTTTTCAAGCCATCCTCTAGCAGACCCTGGTCCTGTAAAGATCTGTTCCCTGTCCCATATAAGACATGGAGAATCAGGGAATAGGAGCCTGTCTAATGGGGGATTGAACTGCCCCATGTAAGTTAAATAAAATGAAATGCAATTTAAGAGAATATTTGCTTTGACCATCTCCAACAAGGTCACTTTCAAAGGGATAGTAATAATTAATGTGTAAAAAAAATTTTTAGATGCAGTATCTCATTGGCCTGAAATTGTACAGTGGTGCTGTTGCTACACCAGCCTATGGATAGCTCTGGCGAGTTGTCCATAAATCTCAATAGGCTGGTGTAGTAACAGCATCACTGTACAATTTTAAGCCATTGAGATATTGCACCAAAAAAGTTAAAGTCTGAGCTGCAATAACTTGTGAATATAACACTATTAAAGATAATTAAGGATAATAGGAATGCTGTGAGTGTTCTTTTGGCATTCCTTTCCTCTACGCATTGTTTAAGGAAATCTACAAGGCACAGAGAAAATGTAGTGTTTTTACACCATTTCCCTGTGCATGCTACAGCATTCACCCCACTGTGTGAGATGTTTTAATTAGGGGGATAAACCTAAGAGAGCCCTTGTTTTAATTAGGGGGATAAATCTTACAACATATTTGTTTTTACATATTAAGTATTACTATTCCTTTAGTGAGCATGCCTGGTAGGGGTAAAGTGGAGGAGGGAGGGAGTCTCCATCTTCAGTGCTCTTTTTATGCACATATGTTGCCCTCCTGGGGAGAATACGTTACCCCACGGTTCTTTTGGTCCACAGTGTATGAAAGAGAAATAGATCGAATAGTACTGTATGAAGAACAAATTCCAAAGAAGATCCTTCTATGAAACAGATCAGTGGTCATTTATGTGAAAGGTATTTCCCAGGTCTGTCCTCCATTCATTTAAAAGTTTGGTGTGTTTTTGTATCTATTCATATTTACAATTCTATTTTTCACATTATAAACTAGATATGGCTATCTCCTCATGATACATTTCAACATTAGCTATTCATCCTACTCACAGATCACAATGGGGTGAATGCTGTAGCATGCATAGGGAAATGGTGTAAAAACACCACATTTCCTCTGTGCCTTGTAGATTTCCTTAAACAAGGCGTAGAGGAAAGGAATGCCAAAAACACTCACAGCATTCCCATTATCCTCCCCTTGGTGCAAGCAGAATTGAGGAATAATGGAACATGTAAGAAGGTGTAAGGTCTAAGGATACATTCCAACACCTGATTTAGAGCTGAACCATTGTCGTACATTTAGCCAGTATTATTACACACTTGTGTTTCAACTTGGCTTCTCCTTGGAGTGAGGGTTTTCTGTCTTACCGGCCTCTGTAAATTTCTACACTGCACAAAGCGAGTTTGTATTGACAAAGGCTTTTGTTTGAGTTAAAGTGAAATCAATGTCTCCTATTCTACTGAAATTCCAGCCATAATAAAAATAGATTTGAATTTATCTCTAAACGCTAGTCTAATTTTCAATCACACACATACTTCTGTTTTTCAAGGTGGCATAGTAACTGTGCAGTGTTGAAAAATGTTAGCCTGCTAAGAATGTGAGGTGACAAAGTTAATTCAGACAATGTATGCCTTGTGGGTGTAAGAATCTGATCTGGAGAGTCCTTCTCTTCTCTTATCTGCAGCTCTGCCTGTTTATCTAGCCACCCCTGCTTCATTCACTCCAGCTCTTCTATTTCCTGTCTTCCAGTCTGTTTCCAGGACCCACCCTCTGAGGCTTATATCAAGTAGCCTTACAGGCAGTCCAGCTCTCCTGTATGGTGTTTTATTGGCTAATATTATCAGTTCAAAGATTCCTGTTACCTGTGTATGACCTTGGCTTTATGTTCTTACCATGCTGATGGTAAGATGAAGTGGATGAGCAGAAACAGCCTTCAATACCCTTTCAGAACACTATGAATACCTTGTGATAATGTTTGCAATGTCCCTGCCATGTTCCAGTCCTTTGTCAATTACATATACCGTGACATGCTTCAGTCCTGCGTTATAGTGTACCTGGACAATATTCTGATCTTCTGTTAGACACTGTAAAAACACCGTAACCATGTAGCCTTGATCCTGGGATGCTTCCAAAGACTCATCGACTTTGCAAATTATTATGGGCACTTCATAAGGGACTTTTCCAAGATTATAGCCTCATTACGAAAAAGAATTGTAAAGTTGTATATCACCAGCATTGGTTCCCAGAAGTATTAGCAGCCTTTGATTTGCTGAAAGCCTCCTCCTCCTCCTTGGCACCTATCCCTTTGCATCCGGATCCCTAATGGGCCTTTGTCATAGAAGTGGATGCTTTGGAAATAGCAGCCAGAGCTGTCCTCTCCCACACTAACAAATACAACTCTTGTGCCTTCTTTTTAAAGAAGTTCTTTTCAGCCGAGAGAAATTACAATGTGGGTAAAACTTCTTGTAATGATGGTCTTGGAAGAATGGCACTACCTGGTAGAGAGTGATTTTACACCTATAACAATTTTAACATATCACTGTAACCATGAACATCTCAGAAACTCCAAAAGATTAAATGCATCGCAAGCTCATTGGGCTTTGTTCTTTAGCTTGTTCATACATACCAGGTACCAAGAATTCTAAGGCTCCCGCCCTTTCTCAGGAATTTGTGGAAACTTCTGATTTCTCAAGTTTGCATGAATCATCATACCTCCTTTCCTAAATAATTACCTATCTTCTACCCTCCTTCAAAATCTCACAGTTGACCAGCAAAGTATTCCTACTGGGACTGAAGTTTCCCTAGGAAAGATGTTTGTGCATATTTCCTTATGACTCAAGATTCTGCATTGGGGTCATCACAACGTAGTGCCTGATCATCCAGTACCTTTGACCTTCTTGCTCGCAGGTTTTAGTGGCCTAAGCTTAAAACTGATGATATAGACTTTGCAGGAAACCAAGATACCTTGAGCTAAACCAGTGGGTCATCTTCAGCCACTTCCTGTGCCATGTCTACCCTGGTCCCATGTAGAGATGGATTTCATTGTTGCTTTCCTTCCTTCAAAAGACAGTTGTCTGTGTCATAGTGGACTGCTTTTCTAAACAGGGTCACTTTGTGCCTCTTACCAGGTTGCCTACTTCTGAAAAACTGTATGACCTGTTTGTTTGTTAAATAAATGTATTGACTACACAGAGTACCCACACAAATAGTTTCTGACAGAGGCTCTGAGTTTGTGTCATGAATCTGGAGGGCTTTCTGTAAAATACTTGGAATTACTTTACAGTTTTCAACTGCCTACTTCACTCAGTCTAATGGTCAGACAGAGAAAGAAAACCAGAACCTTGAACAGTTTTTGCATTGCTACTGTAATGAACAACAGGATAACTGGACTGACTTACTCCCCCTGGCAGAGTTTTCCTACAGCTCCTTGTTGCAAGATTCCCTGGGATGCTCTCATTTCTGACTCCAAACGTAGCCAAGTAAAATCACATCCATCTATGTGTTTCGCATCTCCAACACTAAATCATGATGGCATAAGCAATCTCACTGACTCCCCAGATTTAAAAACTCAGCAACCAATCAATGTACCAAGTGTAGTGACTTACGGCATAGAAATTGGAAATGTTTAACCTAATTACTACAATGTCATTCTGAATACTGTATAACCATTTAAGTGCTTAAGTGCTCAAATCCAAACATCTCAATTCCAGCTCTAAAAGACAGACCTGTGCTCCTCCATACAGATTATCCAAATATGCACCCTATATAAAGCTTATATTATACTTGATAAATTTGAGGTTTGTGTTGCATAGTTTGGACAAAATATGTTTTAGCTTGCTTACCACATTATTGCACTCCAATATCAAGCGAGTCCTATCTATTACACACAATTGTCACTATCTACATTAAACATGCCCCATAAGAATTCTTGTAAATAACATGTTGAGCCTAGTTAAAAAGCATTTAAAAACACAATGTATAATATTTTTATGATAAGACTCTCCTGCTTTCAAACAGCGTTTGCTTGCAGTGAGTGGGTGGAAGCCCAAGAAGACTGGAGCTCTATCAGTCCCCCTTTCTTTTCATCCACCCCCGCAAGTCACATGGAGTTTGCATATTACCTTGATTGCAAAAAGACTGGCCAAGCAAGCCAAAGAGAAGACCAGATATCATGCATTAATAACCTCTTTACAAGTAACAGTGATTGTGCAAATACACATTTTTAAGTGCATTTCATTCTATATCATTTATAATTGTGAAATTAAACCCTTAAGGACCAGATGACGTGCTATGACCGTCACGGGTCCTTATACCCTTAAGGACCAGTGATGGTCATAGCACGTCATGTACTTTTTACTTACAGCACTCTACCGGGAGCGCTGTAAGTAAAAACGGGGCCTAAAATTGACCACTCCAAGACTGGAGCGATCTCTCTTAGGCCCCAAAGCTGCGTGCTGATACGTGTAACAGGCCACGTGTACCGGCGCATCGGCAAGGATCAAAGCGGTCCTTAAGGGAAGGTAACTTCCCTGGGCCTCTGGTCCTTAAGGGGTTAAATAAAATATAGTGAAAAGGCTTCTAGAATGAGCTAGCTCACCACAACACATCACCACAAAGAGCTAGCTCACCACAACACATACATATAATATACAAATGAAAACAAGAACCCAAGTTAACAAGATATAGTCCAGCTCTGAACATGACAATTACATGCACTTTATTCAATATGTGGTAGTCACGTAGTACCACCAAAAAACATAATGGACTGCAATAATAAGTATATAAGCAGATACATAAGAAAATCATATTCATTCTGTACCACTGAGTTGACGGAAAGAGCGCAGCACAAAATGAGGAAAACAATTTTTGCTAATAAATTTTGGATGTGATTTTACTTGGATGCTTGTGGAGTCGACACACAATTGAGCAACTTACCTGTTGTTATCATTGCATGTGATTTGGGCTGTGGGGAATCATGGAGTTTTTTCAAATTGTGGATTGCATACAAGCGATCATTCACTTAAGAGGGACATTTATCAGTTAGCAGTAATCACCTCTTTCTCTATGAATCACAGAACCATTTGTCCTAGTTTTAGGTGCTATTGTTTCTTTTCTGCTTTGGGTTATAATCCCTGCATTTTTATCCTGGATGGGCAATATACTGGAGTACCTTCTGCTGATGCACGTGCTGCCTCCCTTGTAGACCTTTGGCAGGTTATCTGAGCCACCTTTCTAGGATCCCAGTATTGCCAGAGGAAAATAATTAGTAAAAATAAAGGGTGCTCATAATCTAATAATACTGCCCATGATAATGCCGAATACAATAGTATGGTGAGAGAAAAAACTGTATGACAAAATTATAGAAAGCTGCTGAAGCTCCAAACTAATAAAGTGCAAAATAAATTAAGTAATGTGATATAAACAAGTGCTTTTAACATTAATCAATTTGGCTGGTATCACAAAATCTGTTGACTAAACCTAAATATTCAGATATTCAAATACAAATGGATATAGATGAAAATATAAATAAAATTCATACTTACAAAATGAAATCTTGCATGTACAGATGGAATACTTCAACCAATGATCCACAATATGAAAGCAGTATCTCCAGTGGTTCAACATGATCATAACATGCAAAAAATTGTAAACAAACACACTTCCCTCACTCAGTCAGCATACAGTTAGCAGATTTATAACACACTGTTATTCTATAACCAAATACGATAGAATGTAGCAATACTCACACAATGGAGTTATCCCTAGGGGTTATCCACCACTCTCAGGACGAAAGGACGTAGGAAGAATTCACCAAAATGTCCCCACTCGATCTTTCTGATCTGAACCATGTATAGTTAAAAAACCACTCCTCTAGACGTTAGAAACTTAAACTTCAGATGGATACAAAATTGGTTCATTGCTAAAATTACCAGTTGGTATAAAATTCAATAAAAAGGTAACAATATATCCCCCACAAGCCTCTCCAGCCAGTCTGATGGACTTGTCAGCCATGTGGAAAAGTGACAAGTGTGTTTTACACTACTACTATCAATATAGGACTGCTGCATTTTAAAGATTTGAAGATATCTTGCAAAACCTTTAAAGACCATTTGGACTATTATTTGTTTTATATTTGTGTTGAAAACAGATCACACTATGTGTTTGTTTCCAGTTTTTTAAATGTTATGATCGTGTTGAACCATTGGAGATACTTCTTTTATATTGTGGATCATTGGTTGAAGTATTCCATCCGTACATGCAAGATTTCATTTTGAAATACAAATATTAATGTGATTTATTTGTTTATATTTTCATTTATATCCATTTGCATTTGAATATCCGAATATTTAGCCCTTTGAGTGCCAGATGGGTACGGAATGCATTTCAAAGCAATGCGTTCCGTACCCCTCTGGCACTCAAAGGGTTAGGTTTAGTCAACAGATTTTATAATACCAGCCAAACTGATTAATGTTAAAAGAGCTTGCTTACATTACATCACTTACTTGCCAGAGGAAAGCCATGGAAAACATAACTCTGCATCACCTGATTATGCTCCTGGAGACATAGTCTGGCTTTCAACAAAGAACATCAGTGGCCGCCAACCTTCTGATAAGCTTGTTTCTTGCTACATAGGACCTTTGAAGATACTCCAATGCATCAACTAGTTGACTTAAAACCAGGATATTCCTCCAAACCTTAAGATTTCTCCTACCTTCCATATCTCTCTGCTCAAGCCCTGTAAATGTTACAGGTGAGTTACCTCTGCATCTCCTCCTCCTGCCTGTGGATAGACATGAGGAATTCATTGGTAAGATTCTGGAATTATGCTTCTCTAGAGGTACCTTTCAGTATCAGGTGAACTGGAAGGGTTATGGCCCAGAAAAGCATTCTTGGGTTCCATATTCTGATGTTCATGTTTCCGCCTTGAAGTGTTTCATCAGGAATTCTGTTCTAAGCCCTGTTTACAACCCCTGAAGGGTGTCTGTAGAAGGGGTGGTGTGTAAGAATCCGGTCTGGAAAGTCCTGCTCTGCTTTTATGTGCAGCTCTGCCTGTTTACCTGGACACACCCACTCTGTCAATTCCAGCTCTGCTATTGCCTGTATTCCAGTCTGCTTCCAGGACCCACCCTCTAAGGCCTACATCAAGCAGCCTTACAGGCAGTCTAGCCCACATGTATGGTGCCTTATGGACTAAGTTTACCAGTGCTACCATTCCTGTTACCAGCGTATGACCTTGGCTTTGTAGTCTTACCATGCTGGTTTGCTATCTGTCCTGACCTCTGCTTTGCTCCAACCCTAATTCTGCTTGTTGATTTGGATCCTGCAATCCTGTTTGTTTGTGAGCTCCTAGTTCTGTATTCTCCTGTGAAAGCTTATTTTAGTTTTCATCATTACCTAGCTTCGGACCCTAGCCTCACTCTCTAGTAGCTCTCAGCAGCAGCAACCTAGAGAGCTAGTTTTAGCTGCTAACCAGTGGCCACCTTACATTAAAGGGACATTACCTACATTAAAGGGACAGTGATGCTTGAAAATAACTTTATTTAAGTTCAACATTTAAGAGTGTTACTGGTATCTTACATAGTTTTAAAAATTCATCCACTTCTTAATGTGGTAAAGTTTTAACCTACCCCCTCCCTCCTCTTTGACTGAAGTCAGTCCTTCAGCAATCTAGGAACTGACAAGGTAGACTGACCAATTGCCTCCTTTATTTCACTATGTTCTGAACAGCAAATACAACAAAACTAGTTCTAATCACACAGTAAAATGATTTATAGAGAAGGAGTATTTATCTTGGTCTCTTCAGATGGTAGGTTTGACTTCGGGGAAAGGGGAAGGAGGTGGAGGAATAAAACATTAATATCTTCAGAAAGGGATTTTTAAGAGTAGAACTAGACAAGCTTGGTTTATTTACTCTAGAGAAAAGCCGACAAAGAGGAAATCTTATCACATTGTACAAGTATATGAGAAGTTAATACAAGGATCAAATGACCAGGGGACATCCCTTGAGATCTGAGGAAAGGAGGTTTAGATTTCAGCACAGGAGGAGGTATTTTTTACAGTAAGGTCAATCAAATTATGGAATTCCTTGCTCAAGGATGTGGTTGTGGCAGATACAATGGATACATTTAAGAGAAGATTAGATACATTTCTTTCAAAAGGGAAAATGCAGGTTTATACTGTGTATTAGTAGGCAAATCAGGAAGGTCTGATAAAGACTAATTTGGTAGCAGGAAAGCTATAAAATTCTCATGTCACTGGGTTATGGGGCAAAGGTTGAACTAGATAGACTTGTGTCTTTTTTCAACCTAATTTACTATGTTACTATGACTAAAATCAGTCATCCTCTTAAATTCCAACCGACAGATTTAAATAGTTATTTTTACCCATTACTATTTTTTCAGCAGAACTCCAAGGGATATGCAAGCACACAGAGGAAAACATGGAATATTAGTAGGTGGTAAACCACAAAGCAGAAAGTAGCCGCCACTCCTTGTAAAACACCAAAATTTGGCTCACCAAAACAAGCAGTTTTATATATTTGGCACTGATGAAAATGAGGGTGAATTAAAGGAATAGTAAACCCTAGATCTTTTCTAACTAAAAAGTCCTGAATACCACTAAGCTAATTTAGTAGGTTGGAAGTTAATACTTGCCCAGTTGCTCACTCAATTCTGTGCTACTTTACTCAGGGTCAGACTAATGGCTCCTCATCTTCCAGCTTAATCAGCATCTGGCTCACATGGGGTATGCGAAGAACAAATTTCATGGCTTCTAAAACTCCATATTACTAAATTGACTGCACAGAGCTGAATTCTCTGCTTTTTGCAATTTCATTTGTAATATGGGGTTTGGGAAGTCACAAATTTTGCCCTTCTCAGACCTTGTATGATCCAGTTGTCAGTCAAGCAGGAAATTTAGCATCCAGTCATGGAAGAATCTGCACGGAACTACTGGATTAGTTTAGCGGGATTCGGGGACACATAACCAAACTTTAGTTAGAATAGAAATAGGGTTTGTAGTTCCGCTAAATAAATATCCACACACAATGGTATTGCCGTTAGGATGAAGCACTCACTGTATTGTGAGGTAGAATGATTACCAGTTGTGTATAGAAATGGATGGCAGTAGTATGATACTAGTTTATTACACATGGTACAGCTTGAAGAACAAAATAGTGCAAGACTTGTTTTTCTGTGTGATAATTTTATAGATCATGTTGCCTGATAGAGACAGAAGAAAAACATCTAGAACATGTTAACATACCTTGTTGCTGCAGAAAGCTGTCATCACAGTCCATTTCAGCTTATGTGGTCTTATGTGGTCTTTTGTCCAGCTGTTTGGTTTGGTGACAAAATGGAATTGTGTCAGGGATATCTGTGTTTTCCAAATAAGTTTATAATCTGTCTTGTGGTTATAACAGAGCGGAACAGAAGAAGTGGAAGGCAGCAGTCGGTGTCAACAAGGAGAATGGTTGCTTTGTATGACTATGACCCAAGAGAGAGCTCTCCTAATGTTGATGTGGAGGTATTGATATACATTTTTTACCATATTTGTCTGCTACATAAGAAGAAAATATAAACTATCAAAGCAAAACGTGTTAACTGTGGCACTGGATGAATAAAAATCATAGTTACAGTTCTGAATAAATTTTTTCAGATGTTTATTTGTGAGATATATTTCAATCACTTTACAGCATAGATAGACAGTGGGGACTGCTAGCTTGGGGACTACAACTCCCATCATCTCCCACTATCCAACTTCTGGTTGAAGATGATGGGAGTTGTTGTCCCCAAAAGCAGTATGTCAAAAGACTGACTACTTGTGCTTTACGGCAAAGTGCATTAATCACTTGTTTTAATCCATGGATTCTAGAGAGGTCTGCAGTGTGTTGTAGTGCAATGTGATAGCTACCTCTCAATGTGTCAGCCGTCTATAAAAGCATTTCTGAGCAGAACGCTGTTTTCTCCTAACCCTGTACTATAGCATACATCTCTTTGTATACAACTGTCTGTTTTATATGTAAATGTATTACTGACAGGGAAACAGTTTATAATTCCCTTATTGACAGGGAAGAAGGCAAGAACCTAAAAGAACACTAACACCAAAACTGAAATTGGGTTATATGATTTTAAGCATTCACTTCCAGCTATAATCTGTAACTATCTTTCATTTTCGTCCATTGTGGGACACTGGAGCCATGGAGGAAAGTATCCTCCTCCTGGAGGCACTTATATAAAGTGTTCTGTGGGAGACTTCCTCTCTGCTCTATTTTACCCGCTTATGATGCTCAGTTTTAAGTGTCCTGGTAGGAGAGAGCCAGGATGTAGATTCTCTGAGCTTGTTTTTTTAATTTTGAAATTTATATGGGGATTCTCAATCCCATGTTAGGCAGGCTCCTATTTCCTGTTCCTCCAGGATGGATATGGAACATGGGGTAGACATTTACATGACCTGGGGTCTGCTGCAGGGATGGGTTTCTGAGTTTTATTTAGCTATTCTTCCCTCCTTTTTTCATGGCATAACAGATCATATTGTGTACATAACTCCCAAATGTACCTCTTTAGGTGGAGCAGTCCCTCTTTGATACTCAGATCCCTCTGTCTATCTTTCCCACCATGGTTTCCCTCTTTTCAGGAGATCAGGCTGTGTGGTGTGTGTATAGTCTATAACATTATTCCACAGCACTGAAACTCACAATAATGTTTGCTTAAACTTCAGTACATATGTTTATAAAGAGTCTGTAATAAATAAAATACTTTGGTTTTGCTCTAAATTATGCACGTCTAACGTGTAACAGTGGGACAAATGGGACCTACCTGAACCTGGGTGTGGGCCGCCTGATATTTTCAAAAATCAATATTTTCACCTTTAGTACAAACTAACTAGTTAGTGGGCAAGTAAGAACTAATTCCCTGCCTGCCATTATAATACAGTTCAAGAATAGAAGTATGTTAAATATCAATATTGCTGAATTATCAATCAATAAATAAATCTATATTTTTGAATAGCTGAGCAGCTGTAATTCATCCTTGTTATCAATAATAAAAAAAATACTACTGTGGCCTTCACACTTATGGGTTTCTGATCATGTGGCCCATGACTGAAAAACTTGGGAAGACCCTACACTAAATCATTTATTCACTCACAGAAAGAGGAGTAGGCCCTGGTAATGCCCCACCCACTAGCCACACCCCCAGCAAACCACCGAAAATAAGTGTCCACTTTGGCTATTTGAAATGAGTGTGTATAATTTCTAAAAATATACATTTTTTTTTTTTAATTTCAAAGTATTAACACACATGTAGTGTTTATGGAGGTGGACATGACTCCAAACTCTACCCACTGGAGGTTTTAAAGGTTTCAATACTGCGGTGGGCAGAGTTTGGGGGAATTTTTTAGAAATAATTACTTAAGAGGGGAAGGGTTTGTTATTATATGGTCTTAGAATTCCTTTGTATTGTACTATATGGTCACATGAGTATGAATTGCATTGATGAGTGTAAGAACATGTTAAGGTGGTACAAACAAATCTGATACAGGACATAAAAATGTGCAATCAGCTGTGTTTATGTTTGTTCTACTCCTACCTAACACCTGTATGCAAAGCCCTTTGGGCATTGAATGACCTTGCTTTGCTCAATAAGGCTGATGTCCCATGAAAGTGGAGCAATTTTTGAATAAAACAATTTCACCATTAGGAACAAGTTGGAGGCTTGGCCTGAATCTGTGGGAGGGGCTGCAGGAAATCATAAGGGGGGCCGGTAGCCTATCCCACTGGGCATATATCAAATTTTGCCCCCTCCCCCTTTGGCTTCCCAGTCCTTCTTTTAAATATTGTTATCAGGTCAGCCATCTTATCAGGCTGTCCTCATTGAATCTCCCTTGGGGGGGGGGGTGCCACATTGGTTTTATCCATACCCTTTCTACAGGTCTTCCGCTCAAAGCCCCGAGCACAAATAACAATTTGATATTTGAATGGGACATTTATCCTCTCAAGAGTGGTGTCTGTTGAATTTCTTTGCATTCAAGGAGTTAAACGCCTTATTCATATCAATAGGAAATTTGGGAGAGTTTGTTTCGTAAGAAGAATTTATTTTTATCCAGAATTGTACTACTTTCTTAATACATCAGCCTCTGTGTGTGCCAAGAGTTGGGCAGCGTGATGTGCTGTTCAGTCAAACTCTGTGTACTAAATGGATGCAGAGGAAATCTGAGCAGAATTCTTTTTTGTGCCAGCTGTAGGGCCGGCAGTAAGATGTTGTTTCCATTGACATTGTGCAGCAGCATGTTCCAATGTGTCTGCAAAAGTGCAGATGATCCATTAGCAAACCAATGCATAAGCACAGCTGATACACTACCTGTGGATTGGTACATTTCCCATGCTAAATAATGAACTGATTGCTCTTGAAATTGTGAAATTTGTGACTGTAATCCATTAGTTGCTAAGGACCTATCACTAAAATATGTACATTTTCTCTTCTCTGCAGGCAGAGTTAACATTTTGTACGGGAGATATAATTACTGTTTTTGGTGAAATTGATGAAGATGGATTTTACTATGTAAGTTTCTTTTGACCACATGGTGCTCATGGAAGACTGTGTCCACAAGGCGGAGCTTTGATGTTCCAAAATAGTTTTGCTTATCCTACAAACTACTGTCACAAGAAAAATAAACTGTTTGTTGATACGGCATTCCTGTAACTGGCCAATGCATGATGTGCCAGCACTCCAGCTTGCAGAGCTGAAGAGCACATGGCCGCACGAAAAACTGTAACGAATCTCTTGCCCATAGTGTATTCCAGCCAAGTGTAATTGTGCATGTTCAGTATTTAGATACACTGCTAGCCTGTGCCTTTAAAGGGATAGTAAAGTTTCACAATAAAAGCAGCTCCAATTAATCTTCATAGTATTTGGGCCATGGAGATACCGTCAGAGATGTAGTTCAAGAGTAATTGAATGATAAAGTATCCCTTCCCTCCACTTTTACTGATGTAACACTGCTCACCTTAGAGCAGCAAGACTGTTCAGATGGATCACAGAGAGGGACAGTCTTCAGTGAACATAAGGAAAAACCTGTCAATGGGGGCATGGTTTTCCTTATGCTCACAATAAGAGAATTGTCCCTTGCTGTGAGCTGTCTGGTCAAGGGGCCAGATTCCACATCTGAGGAGAGATGGCTTACACTAGGTAAAAGGGGCAGGAGGGGGATATTTTATCATTCAATTATTCTTGAACTACAACTCTGATAGTATTGAAATAACACTCTCCATGGCCCAAATACTATGAAGATTAATTGGAGCTGCTGTTTTTGTGAAACATTACTATCCCTTTAAAGCAAGGGTGCAACATGAGTCCCTTAGCTGTTGCCAAGTTACAACTCCCATCATCTCCTGCCAGCCAGCAGCTAGCAGTGGATGATGGGTGTTGTAGTCTGAAGCAGCTTGAAGGCCTCATGTTACGCAAACCTGCTTTAAAGGATAATGTGCTTGCATGGTATAAGTGTTAATGCAAGTGCTATTTTATTTTTATCTATGTCAGATATTTATATGTGTGTATTTTCCCATCCTGTGCAAAGTATATTGTTCTGACCATACACAAAATACTTTTTATGGAACTCATTACTAAAAGGTAATTAGAATATGTGTGCATAACATGCAACCAGATTAACACCAGGGGGCATATATGTGCCCCTCAAGTAAACCATAAAGCTGCACATAAGTGTTAAAAATTCTAAATAGGGTTGGAAAAAGTAAATTAACCCCTTGACTGCTAGATAGATCACCAATAAATTTCTTCACACTGTGTTGGAGCAAGGTGATATACTGTTCAGGCAAAGGCTTTATACTACATGGATGAAGATGTGGAACAGTGAAAGTCTAAAGGAAGGTATGAGCTGAAGCAAAATAGAGGTGAAGTGCAGGGGTGTAACTACAGGGGATGCAGGGGGTACAGTTGTATAGGGGCCCGGAATCCAAGGTGGGCCCAATCTGTCCCAATTCCAGTAGGTTCTAGTTATGCCTCTGTGAAAATATTTTTGTGTTAAGGGGCCCAAAACTGTTTGTACAAGGGACCTCCAATGACTAGTTACGCCACTGGTGAAGTGGGCTTTTTGGAGTCAAACAAGGGTTATATTGTAAAGGGAAATATCTCTTTCCACTGTGCCAGGGAACAAACTGTGCATATAAACACCAGCAGATTCAGAAAGCTTACCACAAGAGGGTGCTAACTAATGGTTCACTTTTATGGATCACTTAATTGCGTGCAATGAAAGGGTGCATTTACAAGGTCACAGTGATGAAAAGGGCGACATGAGAATCTTGTCCTGCATCAAAAGCTCAAGATTCACATGACACCGGCTTAAACCTCGCAGCCCTCGCTCCTGTTTTCTTCCCCTGGGCCCTCCTTGAGTGGACGGCCATTGCATTGCATGGCCGCGTCTGCTGTGCTCTGAGTGTCCTTGAAACTGGTTGGGTGAACCTTAAAGCTACTGGATGTTGATTGTAAGTAACTTGACAGAGAGTGGCATAAACATTTAAATAATAAACTTATTTCCAGCCTCCATTCATTAAAGGGGAACTTTTACCTAAAATAAAAATGTAACCATGGGTTTTAATCATTAACACAAAATTAGAGCTGGGTATGTTTTATTGTAACTCACCTACTAGTGGAGATATTTAACCTTCAAAATTGGGCACTTCCATATTCTGCGGGACACTGTATGTCCCGCATGACGCCTCAGGACTTCCCAGCTGCCCCAGGGAGGGCATTCACGCTCCCCTTCGTAGCTGTATTTCTGTGGGCTAAAATTACAGCAAACTCCATTTACCATGCTACTGAGGTTGCAACCTCAGTAGCATGGTAAACAGAGTTTGCTGTAACAGAAACTGCCCTTATGAACGTAACAAATTGCAAAAAAACAATGGGCATTTATCTTTTCTTATACTTCTTGACCTATAAGCCGCATTCAACACAGTCAAACATACCCTTCTCTTCCACGTTCTCCAATCTTTTGGCATCTGTGGCCTAGCACATTCCTGGTTTATAACCTATCTCTCTCATATGCCAACACTTCCTCATCTCCTATTTCCCCTTCTCAGCAAGACGTTTTTATCAGGATTACAGCCTATATCACTTCAAAAAATGGAACTAAGCACCATACAAACTTAATAAACATGAGGGAATTCCTTCCTTTGATATCCTAAATAAATGTGATGATGACACACTATGAAATAGAACTACCCCCCCCCCTTAGTAGAATGCTAATCACCAACAGGAGAACAAGTCCCACATAGCGATAAAGTATTCATTAATAATCATAAGAGCGATGGGTTAGGAACAGTCCATAAAAATATAAGGAACTGCAGATCTCTTTGTTATCAGCTAACTAAACTTAAATAAATACCTGTGATAGGATGGCTCACCTCCATTTATATATGAATTACATATTATACACATACAAACAATATACAGTCAAGCACTGTGGGAGCTAAAACATCATAAAAAATAACATTAAATTACATTCTTAAAATATATATATTGAGCACATAAATAATAAAATAAAAAAAAGACTAACTAATTTTAATTGTGATACTCCAATGTAGTGAAACTACTTCTACAACACAATTATAAAACTAAACCAATTAGTTCAATATCATAACACTAAAATTACAATATCACAATTAAAACAGTATAACAAAAGTGAAAATGATTTAGTGCTCACATAGGTACGCACTGGCAGCTGCACAGCACTGGCAGCAGGGACAACACTGGCAGCAGGCACAGGTAGATGACCTGTCCTTCTCACTCTACTAGCCTCTTCTTCCACTGCCCTTGATTCCCCAAGATCCCTAGGGGTGATGCAGGGGAACTGGCCAACATTGGGTCTGGGGAACCAAGACATCCAGACCCTTTCATGTTGGTGGTTGTGGTCACTTCCTCCTCCTCAGACTCACTGGATGCATAACGGTCTTTCCAGGTCCTCCTTTTATTGTTTGTAAACTTGTTCATAGTGCTAGCAGTCAATATGAGCCTCTCCTGCCTCAATTTTGCTTATTATTTCATGGCACAACAGCCTAGCACCTCTGTCTCGCACTGCAGCTGCTTGTATTGTGTTCCACTTCCTGGAAAACGGCATGTTTTTATAGCAAAAAGGCAAAAAAACACGTGCTTAAAGGGGCAAAAACTTTCTAGCCATTGAAAAAATAGCAAAAAAAAATTTGTGAACGGCGAATATTTTAATTGCTTTATTTAAAGCGGATTTTCCAGTGAAAAACGGGCAACCATGTGGTTTTCACTGATTTTTTCATGGGAACACGACGGGACCTTTCACCCACCCCTAGTGTCATGTTCTTCTCCTGTTTGCATACTTTTGGCATTCTTTGCTTGTCTTTTTGTTTTGCTTTTCCTGGTTTTGTTTTGTATTTCTCCTCCTTGTTGAGATGCACTTGCTGAGCCTTTATCAAATGCCACCACTTTATTCTGGTGCTCGATCAAAGCGTTCCTGTCATGACCTACGTTCAAGTCTTGTTCTAGAGATTCCTGAATATTGACCCGGTATACCTTCGACTCTATTTCAGTTATCAGATTTGCCTTCGTATTTGTGTTTTCCGGTTCTGTTCCTTCAACTTCTCTTTTGCCTGCTCCCTGTGTACGATGCCTGCTCAATTGCATTGTGACCTCAATTTGTTCAACTTCTCTTCGTCCCTTTGTCTTCCCATGTTGTTCTATCTTGGTGGGTCTCCTTTCTGCATTCTCTAGTTGAGCTCTTACCCCCTTGACGTCTAGTCTAGCTTCAACTCCTTTGACCTCTAGTCGAGCTTTGACCCCCTTGACCACTAGTCCAACCTCCTTGATCACTAATCGAGCTTTGACTCCATATACCCTTAGTCGAGTCTTGAGCTCCAGTCGCTCTTGTTCCAGTCTGTCAACAGTGACAACTATACTGCCTGTAGGGGCTCCCGCTTACTTTGGGATAAGTTAAAATGTTGCATTGAAAACATTGTGCAGCTACACTCCACATTAAGCATGTCGCTGTGATCAAAAGGGCGACATGAGAATCTCACCCTGCATAAAAGTATAAGATTCTCATGTTGTGTCCTTAAATGGCGCTTAAACCCAGTCCGCAATATGAGGTGTTTCTGCACACAGTGTCTTTATACAGCATTAACAGCACCTAAGTGTCCTAAATAGTTCTCCAGATGGTGTCAGAAATTAGATGGGGAAGTGATAGTTATGAGAAGATGGGGAGATTGAAACATCAGAAGAGGTGTGAAAAAATTCAAAAATGATAGTGAGATGAGAAATGAGAGAACTAGAGACATCATAAGAGAATATGGGATGAACGTTATTTGAAAGAGAATGAAACGTACAAGAAGGCTGATGAACTAAAATTAACCCTTTGAGTGGCACTCTGGCACTCAAAGGGTTAATTGGCACAATTCTGGAGTGGTAGGGTTGGTAGGAAATCATTGGCATGGATGCAACATGAGAATCTCGGTCTTTTACGCAGGGCGAGATTCTCATGTCACCCTTTTGATCACGGCGACATGCTTAATGTGGTGTGTAGCCGCATGATGTTTTAAATGTGATGTTTTAAAGGATACCCTTACATTGTTCCCAGTTCTCAATAAGTTGTTTCTTGGATTGTCATCTGGGGTGGGGGCCGGCTCCTCCGGTCGACACTAATATGGCATAGGCCTTTGTGAGGCTACCCAAGAGCAGCCTTGCCAGCTGGCTACACTCACTATCCAGCCTTCTCCAGCATCTTGCTTACTGAGGACTACCTAGCACTATTCTCTGTATTGTCTCCTGTCGTCTCTGTTTTATCAGATGAAACAGCAGTCTGTACTGTCTTACATTGGGCACTTCCAAGTCTTATCATCACACCTTCTCTCTCTCTCTATTTCAGACTTTTATTTACTCTTTGTCTCTGCTTCCTTCATACTTCTCACTCTATACTCTTTTCTCCCTTTAACTTCATCCTAAATGTGTATTTCCTTCCACTTTTCCCCCAACATTTCATTTCCTTTCTGACACCTCAGCCAAACATTGGTTCTCTTTATCTCAGGTCACATACATTGTGCAATTTTATGGATATGGCCCTAAAATTTTCCATGCCACAAATCTAGGCTTATTGGCAGGCACTGCAGTGGCCAGCATATTGGGTATCAATAATTTGACAGATCAGTTATGGCTAGTGGAATAATGTTTAGGGTGTTCAGAACTAAACATGCCATACATTTGGAGTCACATGCACAAATAAAAGTGGAGCAATTCTGGGGGAAACCAGCAGCATTATAGGGGACAAACTTATATTTGATTTAAATGGGGCTTGAATATTAGTGAGATTTCCAGTGCATTCTGAATCTGTTATTAAAGTGGAACTATCACCTAAAACCAAAGTTTTACCATGCATTTTAATGTTTAACCCGACATTAGTGCTGTGTGTGTATGTTCTTCAAGTCGCCTGGTAGTGGAGATATTTGCCCTGCAAAATCGGGCAATTCCGCGTTCTGCGGGACTCCATGACATCTCCGGACTTCCCAGCTTCCCCAGGGAGCGCGTTCACGCTCCCCTTCGAAGCTGGATTTCTGTGATGTAGCGTTACAGCAAACTCCGTTTACAATGCTACTTTGCAACCTCAGTAGCATTGTCAACTGAGTTTGCGTTAATGCTACATCACAGAAATCCAGCTTCGAAGGGCAGCGTGAACGCACTCCCTGGGGCAGCTGGGAAGTTCTGAGACAGTACAGGGTACCATAGAACGCGGAAGTGCCTGATTTTGCAGGGCAAATATCTCCACTACCAGGCGACTTGAAGAACACACACACAGCACTAATGTTGGGTTAAACATTAAAACGCATGGTAAAACTCTGGTTTTAGGTGATAGTTCTGCTTTAAAAGCCCCATGTAAATCAATGGGATTTTTTTATTTGTTTCTTATAATGCATTTGGTTTGCCCCAGCATTGCTCAGCTTTCTTTGTGTATATGGCCTTTGGTAGCTTAAATATTTCCAGATCAAATAAATTACATACCCAAGATAGGTGTTGTGATATTTATAAATTGCATATGTTTTAATAAGCTTGTTGGTTAGGAATGTATTGTAATAAATATATTTATTATATAGGGGGAACTAAATGGACATAAAGGCCTTGTCCCGTCTAACTTTTTGGAAGAAGTGCCTGATGATGTAGAAGTTTATCTCTCTGATGCAACATCTCGATACCCTCAAGACACCTCAATGAGGACTAAAGTGAAGAGAGTAAGTTACAGAGCTAAATATTCACACACATTTTGTTTAAATATTTGACATTTTAATCATCTCACATAACATTTAAAATATATGAATAAACAATAAAAGAAGTCCAGGGGTTTTATAATTTTTCATTGGGTCATATTTTCCAATCTATTGACTTTCTAATAAGCACTGTTTACTAAAAAAAAAAAAAAAAAAACCACAACACTTAAAGGGGATCTATGAACCCAATACAAGTTTGTCTAAAATGGAAGTTTATAGAGTGACTAACTTGTATACAAATGTAATTTTTTTTTTTTAATTCTGTATTTGGCTGAAATTAAGCGTGTTAAGATGATTTTGTTCCAGGCGCCCCTGCTGGCTGCCACACTTTTCTCATGCTCCTGACCACTCCAGGAATTACCATCATTATAACCTCCTTGCTTTCAAAATTCACCAAAAATATTTCAAGGACCAAGCTCTACTCCACATTCCACATACCTGGATTTACCAAAATTCAACGGATGGCATTATAACACTGAGATATACAGCGGATTGAAATATACTTCCCCTGGACCCTCTGCTAAGAAGAGATAACTCCACTGGAACTCCACAAACAAGGTACATTGAAACTATAAAACTAACTCTCCTCCAGTTGTTATTTGGGTTTTGTATTTGATCATCCATTCAGCAATGCTCAGATTTCATTTCTAAACACTCAGAAAACTTATTGATGAAATATATATATTAATATATATTTCACTGAAGTACACTGGTTTTGAACTCCTGTAATCTGACCTGCATGCATGCTTTCTTATCTATGTTATCTACAAAGCAGCCTGAAGTGCAAAATTCTGCACCTCACACTGGCCTGCATCCTATAGAACAGGACAATGTGACCATCACCCACAGCTGACATCCCTGCAAAAGTTAGATGCTATTTTATCCCTATGAATGCTGAGGGAATGATCACCTATACTTACCTCCAGTTAACTGGGTTTTGGATTTGATCATATATTCAGCAATACTCAGATTTAATTTCTACACTGTGAAAACTTATTGACGAAAAAAAAAAAAATAAAGAAACAAAAAGAAAAAATACCAACTATATAATTCACTGAAACATATTTGAAACTGCAATCTGACCTGCATGGATGCTTTCTTATCTGTTATCTACAAAGCATCCTGAAGTGCAAAATTCCACACCTCACACTTGCCTGCATCCTAAAGAACAGGACAATGTGATCATCCCCCACAGCTGACATCCCTGTAAAACTCAGAGGCTATTTTAACCCCCTCACTGCTGAGGGAATGATCACCTATTCTGCCTCATATCTGTTTTCCCTACAACCCCAAAAAGTGGTCTCTCCGCTCAGCCCCTCACAAGTGGTTACCTTAAAATCACTTGGCATCTTCAAAGGCACTCACAGGGGCTGCCGTGGGGGAAAATCAAAACTTAAAGTTCAATCTCCTCATAGCCACTCCGCCACTTCTACCTGCAAACCCAATTGAAGTGATTCAATCCAGAAGCCACAAAAAGCGCACATTCAAATCAAGGAAACCTCTTTGTGTGATCCCCATAAGAAGATGCATTGTTTCCAAAGTACAGAGCAAGAACTCAGAACCCCAAAACTGTCCTATCAGATCAATCCTGTGCAATGCCAGATCAATAAAGAACAAAACAGCTATTATCGCCAACCTTATTGAAACATGTGAATTAGCGTGCATTACAGAATCTTGGCTAGATGACAATGCGGGGCCTATCCTAGCAGCAGCTGTTCCAGGCAATTATACAGTGTTCCACCGACCGAGACAAGAACGCAAGGGAGGTGGAGTAATGATTTGTGTCAAATCATCCTTAAACCCCAGGCCAATATCAGTCCACACACCCCAATCTTTTGAATGTGTAGCTGCTAGCATCTCAATAGATAGAGGATTTCGGATACTGTTAATATACAGACCCACAGGAGATGGGAAGAGATTTCTTCAAGAGCTCTCAGACCTTTTGACTGGTTTAATCCTTGAACATCCTAGATGGATTATATTGGGAGACTTCAACACTTGGATTGATGACACACTATCCCAACTGGGGCAGGACCTCTTCAGCCTGATGAGTGCACTCAGCTTCATACAAATAGTTGCCACTTCCACCCACAGAAAAGGTCATACACTTGATCTAGTGTTCCAGTGTGGACTAGAAGTGTCGCCAGTAACTGTAAATCCAGTTGTATGGTCAGACCACCACGCCATACACTTTTCCATTGGATCACAATCAGCCAAACCACAGCCTCAGAACCTGGTCAAACACCGCTCATTAAAAGGGGTGACCCCACTGGACGTAACATCAAATATGGATCTAAGTAAACTGATGGACACTTGTGAAGACCCTGGCTCCTTAGTCCAACTCTACAACAAAACCATAAGGGACACCCTAGAAAGTATTGCACCATCACGCATATGCACTATCAAAACTCACAATAATGCACCTTGGTTTGATAGCACCATCAGAGAATTGAAGAGAACAGGCCGTAAACTCGAGAGAAGGTGGTGCAGGACACATGACCCAGAGGACAAAGTTGCTCTTATCAATCACTTAAATGAATATCAAGTTAAGATAACTCAGAAAAAATCCTCATTTTTGTCACGCGAAATCACACTTTCCCGCAACAGACCCAGGCAACTGTTTCGCACAGTAGAAAGGCTCTGCAAACCAGCATGCATGCATATACCCAACAACTTTTCTCAAGATAAGTGTGAAGAATTTGCAACCTTCTTCACAGACAAGATTTCCTCCATCCGAGCCTCCATCACAGCAGGCCAACCAGTTACCCACCAGAACTACTACAGTGTAAGACCAGATTCCCCCAGTTTATGGTCTACTTTTACAAATGTGGATATAGAGGAAGTTAAAAGAACCATGCAAAAGTTGCGCCCCACTACGTGTGACTTAGACCCTGCCCCAACTCGTCTTATATCTGCATGTACTGAAACCCTTGCCCCAGCTCTCACAAAAATAGTGGAGTGTTCACTAAAAACTGGAATCTTCCCAGATCCTCTAAAACAAGCAGTGGTAAAACCCCTCCTAAAGAAACCCTCACTAGACCCAGACTGCATAGCAAATTACAGACCAGTATCCAACCTTCCATTTCTGGGGAAAATCATTGAAAAAGTAGTGGCAACTCAACTGGAGGCCCATCTATCAAGCTATAGCATCTTTGATCCTTTCCAGTCAGGTTTCAGATGCCGCCACAGCACAGAAACAGCGCTAGTCCGAGTGCTAAATGATCTCCTTTTGGCAAGAGACAAAGGTGATTACTCCATCCTAATCCTCCTGGATCTCTCAGCTGCATTTGACACCATTGACCATGGGATTTTAATAGCGCGCTTGCAGCACATCTGTGGTCTAGGAGGCACAGTTCTTAACTGGTTTAAATCTTTCCTCACTGGTAGATCACAGAGAGTAACATCAGGATCTTGCTCATCGGCACCAACAGAATTAGCCTGCGGAGTTCCACAAGGTTCCATCTTGTCTCCTATGCTATTTGCAATTTACTTACTACCACTGGGAGACATCATCAGAAGACACTGTCTAAGATATCATTGTTACGCAGATGACACGCAACTCTACTTCTCCTTTGCTCCAGATACTAAAGACCCAACATGCCTCATCAACAGTTGCTTAGCAGACCTCATAGAGTGGATGAATGCTAGTTGGCTTAAAGTGAACCCTGACAAAACAGAGTTACTCTTGGTGAGGGGACCCCGGACAACAAGAATATCTCAGGATCACCCAACTGGCCTGGAACTTGGAGGCTCTGAACTCATTAGTTCAACAGACGTACGAAGTCTCGGAGTGATGATTGACTCTGGACTGTCATTTAAACAGCAGATCTCTTCTGTAATAAAATCTGCCTTCTTTCATCTGAGAAACATAGCCAGGATACAACACTTAATTCCACCAGATGATATGCCAACATTAGTCCATGCATTTGTGTCTTCTCGTCTAGATCACTGTAATGCACTCTACTTGGGCCTCCCAGAAAAAGAACTCCATCGCCTACAAACAGTACAAAATGCAGCAGCCAGACTACTGACCAATAAAACTCGCTCATGTCACATAACACCTGTTCTCCACTCCCTGCATTGGCTTCCAATTAAATGGCGAACATATTTTAAAATTGTCCTGCTGACCTTCAAAGCCTTAAATAATCAAGGCCCACAGTACCTGAAAGAGCTCCTGACACCCTATATTTAATCCCGCTCACTGCGGTCAGCCAACAGATCCCTCCTGTCAGTGCCCAGAATAAAGACAACCTCAGGTTCCCGGGCATTCAGCCACGCTGCCCCCACATTCTGGAACTCTTTACCATCCTCAATCAGAGAGGCACCATCACTACAGACTTTTAAAAAAAAGCTAAAGACCCATCTCTTTTATCAGGCATTCAGTCACCTCATGTGACCATAAGGAACTCTTACATTTTATGTCTATTTATAGAATTGTAAAGCGCTTTGAGTCTCACAGGGAGAAAAGCGCTATAAAAATCACAAATTATTATTATTATTATTATTAAGATGATCCTGTGCCTTCCTTCCGGACAGACTGCGGGTACCGCTCTGTACCACAGTCTGTCACTCTTCCCCTGCTCCCCTCGCTCTATCCAACCTTCGGAGGATTTCTGCATGTAAGCTGGAGTGGTCTCTGGCCAATGAGAGCACTCCAGCTTACATGCAGTAATCCTACCTCATCAGAGAAGGTTGGATAGAGCAAGGGGAGCAGAGGAACAGTGACAGACTGCGGTACAGAGCGGTACCCGCAGTCTGTCCGGAAGGAAGGCACAGGATCATCTAAACACACTTAATTTCAGCCAAAGACAGAATTTAAAAAAAAAGAAATTACATTTGTATACAAATTAGTCACTATATAAACTTCCATTTTAGACAAACTTGTATTGGGGTGATAGATCCCCTTTAAGTGTTGCAGTAACTGGGATTTTAATTATATACCATACACTATTATAGAATTATGAAAATCAAACACTGTATCTGATTGATTGAATGTTTGTGACTGTTACAAGGCTGAAAAGATTGCCTAAACCCTTCGAGTTCCAGAGAGTAAGTTGCGTACCCCTCTGGCACTCAAAGGGTTAATTAAAATAACAGCTAACAGAACAATAAAATGTACACAAGGATACATTGACTTTTGCAATATACTGTATTGAAAAATGATTTGCGTTGAATTGCACATTTTGGTAAGGGATCAAGCAGTGTTTTTCCTGTTATGATGGCGCTATTGCAGTCTGACAAGAAAAATGAGGTACGTGTACTAAGAACTGTAGCAATTATTGGTCAAACAAACTGTAACATAGAGCAGTAAACTAAATTTCCATGGATTTAAATGAGGCATTGAATTTTCAGTCTCGAATGCATTGCTTTACAAACAAGGTGTTAAAAGTCCCATTTAAAAATAAATTAATTTGTATTCGTATCCGATGGTACATCTCCAGAACTAATCAAATTCTTACTACATCTGCCTCAG
Organism: Rhinophrynus dorsalis; assembly: GCA_037306005.1. NCBI lineage: Eukaryota > Metazoa > Chordata > Amphibia > Anura > Rhinophrynidae > Rhinophrynus > Rhinophrynus dorsalis. The sequence goes on from CM074718.1 coordinate 509,944,275, forward strand.
TGTGTCACCACCAAAGCTCTCCATAAAGTAAAAAACCAATATTGTCTTTTTCCGATGGATGTCATGAGAATACTACACTCACCTGCATACCAGGAAACTTCCAAAATGAGCTAATGTTGAGTTCCTTGAAATTTTAGCCATTAAAGTTCCCCAGATTGTAGGTGATATGTCCTAAGCTGCCCTAACCCAGACATGTCTTTAGGGAATTTTTAATGTGCTGCAACTTAGAGATGTCACTGCTTGAGCATACACAAGATAAGCAAGACTTCTCCCTCTTCCTTACTGGTAGAAATGACACCAATTTAGAGACTAAAGAATGTGTTTTAGTGGACCTGTCACTGTCACCTTAAAATTCTTTTTTACATATTTGAAAACTTCATACAAAACTGCCTATGTTTCATGCTATCCAAAAGACCAGCAGATGTATAGTTTAGGAAATACTCCCACTTTTGTGGAAAAAGTGAGTCTCTAAGTGTAGCACAAAGCTTAAAGTGATGGTAATGCCCCCCAAAAAAATATTTTGCATGTTGTAGTCCTTAAAAAGTTGAACAAAGTGCAAAAAACAGTATCTCTCAAACCGCTATGGTTTGAGAGATATCTGCATTTAAAGTTTGATGTTTCCTGCTGTCAGCTGTAAAGCTGTCAGCAGAAGATCCGTGTCGACCGACACGGAGGCTCTGCAGCAGACCTGCAATCACGTTATGTACAACTAATTACTTCATTGGAATGGCCTTAAATATTTTTTTACATATTTGAAAACTTCATACAAAACTGCCTATGTTTCATGCTATCCAAAACACCAGCAGATATATAGTTTAGGAAATACTCACACTTTTGTGGAAAAAGTGAGTCTCTAAGTGTAGCACAGAGCTTAAAGGGATGGTAATGTCCCATAAAAATATTTTGCACGTCGTAGTCCTTAAAAATTTGAACAAAGTGCAAAATGTATCTCTCAATCCGCTATGGTTTGAGAGATACCTGCATTTAAAGTTTGATGTTTCCTGCTGTCAGCGTAAAGCTGTCAGCAGGAGATCTGTGTCGGCCGACACGGAGGCTTTGCAGCAGAGCAGCAATCATGTTATTTACTACGAATTACTTCATTGGAATGGTCTAAAAAGTGTGCTTGGTTTGCAAGCACACTTTTTAGACCATTCCAGTGAAGTAATTTGTTGTAAATAACATCAAACAACATCAAACTTTAAATGCAGATATCTCTCGAACCATAGTGGTTTTAGAGATACGGTTTTTTGCACTTTGTTCAACTTTTTAAGGACTACAACATGCAAAATATTTTATCTGGGACATTACCATCCCTTTAAGCTCTGTGCTACACTTAGAGACTCACTTTTTCCCTCAAAAGTGTGAGTATTTCCTAAACTATACATCTGCTGGTGTTTTGGATAGCATGAATCATAGGCAGTTTTGTATGAAATTTTTCAAATATGTAAAAAAACAAATTTAAGGTGACACACTTTTTTAGACCATTCCAATGAACTAATTCGTTGTAAATAACGCGATTGCGGCTCTGCTGCAGAGCCTCCGTGTCAGTCGACATGGATCTCCTGCTGACAGCTTTAAAGCTGACAGCAGGAAACATCAAACTTTAAATGCAGATATCTCTCAAAACATAGCGGTTTGAGAGATACTTTTTTTGCACTTTGTTCAACTTTTTAAGGACTACAACATGCACTTTTTTTCTGGGGTATTACTGTCCCTTTAATCATTATTTGAAGTGTCACTGAAAAAAATTAATTAGCATATGAAACTGCACTGAAAAGCTTCATTAGTACATGAAACTGCATGGAAATGTCAATAGCATATATTAGCATATGGTAACTAAAAATTAATATCTCTTAAACTATACATTTGTTTGTCTTCTGGCTAACATGACACACAGGAAGTTTTTAATGAAATATTCAGATATGCAGACTCGATTGAAGATGACAGGTTCACTTTCATTGGTGCAGATCATGTACTAGGTAACACTAGACCTGAAATTTGGACCTTACCCTTGAGATTTTGGTAAAACCATAAGAGTTCCCAGGTATGCTCATCTCATAAAAATGATATTTTGCTCAGTAATAGCTTTGAATGAGGACTCTCCTAACAAAAAGACATGCTTCTTTTCCTCAATAAAAAAAAGTCCCTAAAGAATGTTACTATATTTGGTACATTCTTAACAGCCAATAAAGGAACAAAACATCTATAAAAGAACTGGGGTTATTTACCCTGTACTCCCTGCTTCTGTCAACATTGTCTGTTTTTTTCCTGAGGACTATAATCTAGGCCACAATTAAATTCCATTGGAATAGAAACACAGCTGGCAAAAGCGCAGAGAAAGGATTTTATTCAAGACATTTTCCTATTTCTGTTACTCATTGTAGTCGGTATTTATGCTGAATTTTCCAATTTGCATGCATCTAAAAATGACCCAAAATAGCACTGCATATGGCCATTCTGAAATTGCATACAAGCAGAATGGCTTTTGTACAGCTCCACTGTCCAGCCTGAAAGGCCATTCCAGACTCTACAGTTCAGGGCTGCTGAACCTGAGTAAAAAAATCTGAGGCCTACAAAGTTCATGACCAGCATCGCCGTGAGCACTCTAGCACCCTTCCCACATTCACAACCCTTCAGATACTGGTCAGCGTGCAAAGCATTGTTGTGTAATGTGTTGTAAACTGTGGCATCTGAGGGGTTAATTTGCCAAAATGTACATAATTTTACACAATCACTACCCCACCCTACTGGTCTAACCAGGTCCACCATTACTCCCCCCAGCCAATGCCAGATTGGCTGGGGACACATTGCAATCAACATGTCCCATCTGGCCTGGCAACTGAGGGGGTTAAACTTGGTAAAAATGAAGTATTAATTTAATCCAAGGTCTTAAATAAATAATTGGTGGATAATATTTGGGCAAAGCCCCCTGCCTTCATAAACCAAACACTTCCACTTCACCTCATTGCCTGCCCTTCCTTTTGCCGCATCTGCTTCCTCTGTCGTCACTTTGGAATCATCATGCAGCGGCTACAATTAGAAAAAAAAATACCACCTGATGCTCAGTCCCCCCCTCAAGCTACTAATCTCCCTGCCATTCAGCTGGAGATCAATAGAGGTGACACTGGAGCAACAGAGCTCCCCTACTTCCATCCTACCTAAACTACAGGGTGGGATTGGGCGGGAACAGGGAAACCCTCCACATTGATGTGAAAGGCTTTTCTGATCTCACTCACTCCTATCCGGTAGTTTGGGTAGGATGGTAGCAGTTAGGGTTGCTACCTTTTCTTCAAAAAATACAGTCCATGGCATTCCCTCCATAGACTTAACATTGGACAGAAGCCAATTTTTTACTGGCCTGACGGTAAAATACCAGCTGGGTGGCAACCCTAGTAGCAGTAGAGCTCTGTTGCTCTCCTAATGAAAATTGAACTTTGACCCTTTGAGTGCCAGGGGGGTACGGAATGCATTGCTTTGCAATGAATTCCATACCCCTCTGGCAATCAAAGGGTTAAAAAAAGGCCAACAAATATAATCGATTTGAATCATGCATGAAAATGTAAAGGATAACTAGCACCAAAATGTAAAATATCATATACTTTACAGCTAGCATATGTAAGCATGAATTATTCATGTTACAGACCTAGAACATAATCCTAGACATGCATTTTAACCCCTTAACGACCCTTGACGGTCATAGTACGTAATGGGTCGATCTGAGTTAACGACCCATGACTGTCATGGAATTCCAGGCTCCCCCGTGGCTGCACGCTGTTCGGAGAGTCCGGAATCCGGATCAAATAATTTAAAAAAATGCTCCGTGGTCCCTTAGTAACCGCAAAGCACCCGCGCGGCCGGTCGTTAAGGGGTTAACAAGTGTAAATTGTTTTGTTCAGATAATTTTTAATGTTGTCTGTGCTGTTTGTATTGAGAGTTAAGCATTAATGACACTTAATTTTGATATGTGCTCATTGCTCTTGTATTTAGAAAGTCTGTTATCTTATATCAGCCCATTTACAGGTAATCCTGGAAATTCAGTGGTAGCCATGGAAAAGGCAAGAATGGCTGCTCCTTCAGGGGACATGTAACACTAGATTTTAGGGCTCAGAAAGATAATAGAGGAATTTTATAGCTGCTGCATGAAGTACTGGCGATTCTAAGTGTATATTTTGTTCCTTTAAAATAATAATAATAATGATAAAAATAAGGGGTCTGGGACCACATATTAAAAAAAAAAAACTAACAAACAAGAAAAAAAAAAAAATTCACATGCAAGATGTTCCCAGAAATGCCACCCCTAATAGTGTATTTATATTCAAGACATATACTCATCTTGCTATTAACCCCTTAACGACCCTTGACGGTCATAGTACGTCATGGGTTGATCTGAGTTAACGACCCATGATGTACTATGGCCGTCATGGAATTCCGGGCTCCCACCGCGGCTGCACGCCATTCAGGGAGTCCGGAACTGGAAGGAGCAAAAAAAAAAATAAATAAAAAATGCTCAGTGGTCCTTAACTGACTGTGCCGATCGTTAAAGGGTTAAAGGTCTGCAGTGTCCACGTCGCTCTGGTCCCTCCACTTGAATTTTTAGCAGTATTGAATGTGGCAATGGGATTTTATTTATTTCTTTTTTTTCTATAGGTGATTGATTTAGAGGACCCCAAGTGAATTGGACACTGCTGGACCTCTGAGATTAACCCCCTCCATTTTTTAATTAATATGGTGGCTTCAGAGCCCATTGCTTTATATATTCCTAAACTGAAAAATTGAAGCCTCCATGGCAACAGAGGGGTTAATCTTATTTGTGGATGATTATCATTTTTTCACTTATGATGGTTAACCCTTCTGTTGTCGAAGCAGCAAAATCTCTAAGATCAGTCTAAGTAAGGGATAACATTGCGTGGTGGGAATGTGGGGAGGATACTCTGGACATATATAGGATCAATCCAGGGACCTTGGGATGCTATTGCTTCATTGTTACACCTACCTGATCCAGCCCAAAGAAGATCAGATGAATCAGAAAATGTCCAGTAAGCATTTATTTCACTGGAATTAAATCTCAGCCCTAGTCTTGCATATGGTGTAAGGCAGCAGTCACTTCTATCTTTTCTGGGACTCCAAGTACCATACCAGTCATGATTGGTGTCTCTGAAGTCATTATCCAGGATGGTCTGTAAATGGCCTGACATAAAAGCCTTTCTGAATACAAGAGCTGTAGGTACTAATTGTAATACATAACCCTGCATTAGTTCTAATCCTTCAACACAAAATTAAACGTGTTAATTAAACGCATGCTCTCTGAATTGGACATTGTACACAAATACTTAGAAGGTAAGTTTAGGATTATATTTTAGGGAAAAAACATATGAATAATGATTTTTTACTTGCACTAGCTGTAAGTACTTTAACATAGTTTTATTAACTAATGTCATATTTAGGTGTTAATGTCCCTTTAAAGGGATAGTAAAACTTAACATGTAAAAATATATGTTGTAGGGTTTATCCTCCTGAGTAAAGCACTGCTGAGAAGTGTTTTTTCAAAAGTTACTGCAGCTCAGACTTGACTTTTATTAGGTGCAATATCTCAATGGCCTGGAATTTACAGGGGCGCTGTTGCTACACCATCCTACGGACAGCTCTGGTCAATTGACCATAAATCTCGATATGATGGTGTAACCACAGAACCACTGTAACATTTTAGGCCATTGAGATATGACACCTAACAAATTCAAGTTTGAGCAGCAGTAACTTTTGAATAAGCACTTCTCAGCTAAACCCTACAATATATGTTTTATTTTTACATTTTAAATGTTACTATCCCTTTAAAATGTATTTTATTTGTAATACTGAAGTTACTGAACTAGCTTTAGGACTAAATAGGTTTACACACAAAAATGAAATCAGTCTTTTTAAAAATTGTGTGCTGTCTAACATAACCCTAGAGACTCGATATTGTGACAACTGCTTGTACAAAAAGGATATATGGATTACCATACAAGCAGCAAATATACTGACATTTAAATTTGTACCTCCACTACATTTTTAACCCTTTGAGTGCCAGAGGGGTACGAAACGCATTGCGAAACAATGCGTTCCATACCCCCTGGCACTTAAAGGGTTAATAGCAGAGTTGTGTAAACGTAGTAGTTTTGGTTGTTCATGTGTGAATGTATTCAGATTGCTTTTAGCATTTGAAAGTAAGGCAGCAACATAAACGTTAAGTGCTTCCCATTTAATTTTTAAAACATTTTATTTTAATCATCTTTTAACCTTTTAAGGACCAGAGGGGGTATGCGATACACTGCACACCCTTCTGATCCGTAAAGGGTTACCTCATTTTATTTATAATGTTAGTGTTTATTAAAGTTCACTTTTAGACTTGCTTTGATTTTATTTTGATGTCATCACTGCTTTATTTCTGTTTTGTCCTTGCTCATCTACTTGGGAACAGAAGAAGAGTGTTCATTTCACACCTTAATGAGGCAGTGTAGCCTTCACGTAAGTGAACAACTGAAGATACCATAGCATAATACAAAGACCTGAATGCTAAGGCAGCCCAACACCTCTTTTAATTAAATACATTTCTAACAGCCAACAAATTTGTCAGATGTATGTTTCCATGCTAATGTGCATGCCTGTTGGAGTGTTGTATTGCTGTAACCAGACCACAGCCCTTGCAGTGTTGGTCATTCCAAATGCCTGTTGCAGAGAGCAAAACGGGAGAAGGTCTAGAACAAACCTACTGTACCACAGGAGACAAATAAAAAGTCCCAAAACTCCTAATGATTTAACCCTCTGTGTGCCAGGGGGTATGCAACACATTACTTAGCAATGTGTTGTATATCCCTCTGGAACTCAAAGGGTTAAGTGTGGCTTTTAATCCCTTGAATGCTAAAGAGGTTTCCAGCTCATTGTAAAGCATTGCCTTGAAGGCCTCTGTAATGTTCAAGGAAAAGATGAACTGAGGTGATAAACTCTCCTGCGAAATAAACTCCAGTTCCCGTGTTGTTCTATGGAGCTTGTGCACTAAGAACTCTAAAATTAAGATCTTAGTGAACTCATCATACAGTTATTTCTCTTACATCTTATGTGTAACACAGGAAACATGAGGTAAAGTCGACTCCTCTTGGATGGCAGGGAGCTTGAATAGAAAGTCTCTCCGAGGTATAGACTCCCAGTCTCCTCACTTTACCCCCCATCTGAACATGCTCAGCTTTAAAAGTGACCTCCACCTGGCTAGAAGCAGGGCAAACAAAGCTTCTTATTTTTACTATATGTTGTTAATATGAGGCTGTATAATCCCCTATTAGGCTGGCTCCTATCTCTGGCCTCCTTGTTAGGACTGAACCAGAGGACATGGGTCTGGTGGAAGACGGCTTGCATCATCAGCCTTTTCCGCAGAACTTTCTATCTGCTTACTTGCTTGAAGCTTGAGTATGACCATATTTTCTTTGTCTGGAAGTTACATTTCTCTTTCTCTGTAGTGTTCGAGCCTGACTAGCAACCTATACTACGGGCTTGATTTGGCAGCACATACATTAAAGCGGAAATACCACCATAGGTAAAGTCACCCTGCAATAATTAGGCAGGTGGTGACTAGCTTACTAATAGTTATATTACCTCTCACAACAACACGATTCTACAGAAATCCTTAATCTTCCGAGACTGACGGGCAGGTTAGTGCAGTCTGCGCTCCTGCTCCATCATTCCCTTCCGGTGCCGTGCAGTGCTTCTTAATAGAGACCAGGACTGACAGCGCAGGCAAGATGTCTGCTCTGATGCCTGGCTTCCGGTCTTGGAACATTTTGTAGAATCGTGTTGTGAGAGGTAATACAACTATAATTAAGCTAGCCACCACCTGCCTAATTATTGCACGGCGACTTAACCTCTGGTGGTAGTTCCGCTTTAAACAAAAAAAAATGTATATACATCCATGTTCCCTATCCTTATTTCACTATACCTGTGGGATTCTTATTTAACCCCTTCACTGCATGTATGTCAAGGCAATCATTGTTTTGTTCTTATTTTGCCTTTAACTTGGGTTTCAGGGACCTTCTCCTTATTTTGAGTTAAGTCCTATTGTGGCAGTGGTATTTTTATTCACTTTTTACAATTTTTACTTTATTGGGTCATGGTAACTTTAAGAATGGGTATGCGTGGTGGCCATTTAGGAAGGAACATAGAAGTCTTATCTGGGACTTCTTTTTCCTTCCTTTGTATTTGAGAGGCTTGTAGTGATTTTATGTTTGCACACTTGTTACCAGGGTGAAAGCTTTAGCTGTGGCTGAAGAACCACCACACCATTTTTAAAACTGTAATTGCACATTTCACAGAAGCCCATCTTCCCAGGCATTTTGATGAGGAAGAGGTAGTCCTAGGCTGACCCTCTTCCTTTCTGCATTCTGTGTGCCACATTAACCCCTTACAGTGAAATAAGCACTTTTATTGAACTTTTACTGTTTTACTTCATTCTATATGGAGTCTGTTGACTGTCAGAACCTGAGTGTGACATGGGCAATTTCAAGACCTCAAAGGTTATGGGGGTCACTTTAACCCCTTTAAAATAGACCTATTTATGCCACAAGGGAATTTTCTTGTACTCTCTGTCCCTCTTGTTTTGTGACCCACACCTACTCACTCTCCAAGTTCACTATGATTATGGAAAAATAATTGTTTTAGCCCTTTGTGAGAACAGAAAGAAAAATGTTTTCCAAATACGATGATGTATTTTGGCAGACGCAGGTTTGCAAGCTCTTAGCATGGTTTGAATGACTGGATTACTCAATCCTTTGTTCTTTAATATTGGGTTTTGAGTTCCACGCAGTCAAATCTAGATTAAGCAGGTTGTGGTGGTGAATAGGTCCTTGAGATATGAGGTCAGGAATTTGAGGAAGATGCCATGGCTATGTATTTGACATATTCCTCAAGTGGTAAAACCAAGATCTCATTGGCCAAAATGAAGCTATGAGAATGGCGTGCACTTTCTCTTTCCTTAGTTTGCATAATTTTCTGGGAATCATAGCTAGTGGAAGGAAGACATATACTAGTCCGTAATTCCATGGAATTATTAGGGCATCCACTGTTATTGCTTGTGTCTCTTGCACTTGAACAGAATATCGGCAGTTTTCTATTTATTTTTTACTTCATCATGTCTATTTCGGGAAAGCCCCATCAATCTGTTATCTGAAGAAATATTTCCTGTTTTATTTCCCATTCCCCTGGGTCTATGGTCTGGAGTCTGAGAGAGTGTGGCTCCCAATTCTCCACTTCCAGGATGTATATTGTTGATAGTGCTGGGACATGGTTCTCCTCCCAGAGGATGATTTTTTTCTACTTCTTTCCAGGTGGTCATGCTCTTTGGTCCTCCTTGGTGATTTACATAATCCACTGCTGTGGCATTGTTGGACTGAATCCAAATGGGAAGGTTCTTTAGAATTCTTATCTGGTCCAACAGTGAGTTTTGAATTACATTTAACTCCAGAATGTTTATGGGTAGACGTGATTCCAATAGAGTCCATTGACCCTGAATGGAGTGTTTTGTACGCTGCTCTCCATCCGAACAGGTATGGAGTCAGGTTTGCTCCCTTTGATCAGAGGTGTGTCATTAGAGAAGCCATCACTTTGGTAAGCACTCTCTGAGCTGTGGCTCCATAGGGAAGTGTTGGTTTTGAAACCTAAATCTGAGGTATTGACTGTGTTTGGGCTATATTGGGATTTGTAGGTAAGCATCTTTGATATGTAATGATGTCATGAATTTCACTGGTTCCATGGCTGCTATCACTGATTTGATAGATTCCATCTTGAACTTGGGTACTCTGAGGAATTGGTTTAGTGCTTTTAAATCCAAGATTGGATGGAATCCTCTCTCTTTTTTGGGTACCATAAAAAGTTTGGAATAAAAGCCTTTGAACTTCTGTTCCATATGGTACTGCGATCATTACCCCCATTTTCTAGGACTTGTTAAATCGCTTGGTGGAAGTGGGAGGAGTTTTATTTAAAGTGCCTTGCCTCTTAAATGTGTGTTCCAAAACCTCATGGTCTCTGCATACCTCAGTGATGTTAGAGAAATATATGTTGGGGGGGGGGGGTGCAGCTCCTCTGGATTGCGGACTAGATTGATATGCTTTTTTATGATTGTAGAGCATAATTCCTGGGACTTACAATCTGTGATTTACTATCAAATGTTCAATTGCATTCAATTCTTTGATTACTACTGTGTGCTATTTTGGGTCTTCTTTTGTATTTAGGATTTCATTTTGGCCCTTAGCACCTGAAATAAATAGACATGGTTATGTAGTTGGGAGTTACAGAGAGTGTGCTATCAATTGCCATTTTTTTAATATGTTACTTGGGCTGTCCTGGAGATGTTTAAGGCCTTGAAGTCCTCAGATTCTAGTTCTTCATTTTTTCTCCTCACCATTCCTTAGAAAAAGTAATCCTGGAGGATGTCTGACATGAGATCATTCCTTTATCTCTCTCCTGTAGCCTATTTCTACTGAGACTTTAGTGCAGTGGGCCACCCCCTCTTTGTTAGTTCCTGAATTTCTCTCCTTGCAAAGAATTCAGCTTTGCAGCTGGCAGATGCCATGGCTCTTATGCAGATAAGCCCCTTGATTTCTATTTGAAGGCAAATTTTGCAGCTTCTGGTGCCAGCCTGCTCCTTGCTTTAGACATTACATGGGTAACTGTGGCTGTGTGGGAGGTCAGCTTTTGGATGTGACCCAAGAGGACACATCCAGGGAGGATCTGGTGGTTCTTATTTCCAAGATCCTTGAAGCTTATACTTACCTTACTGATAAGGTCTTTGGTGTCACTTATCTTACTAGAAATCCTTTGCTTTCTCTGTGGCCTTGCCTCACACTCTGTGGCTTAAGATTTGGTTAGCTGACCAGTCTTCTAAGAAATATTTGGTATCTCTCACTTTTGTGGGAAAACAGCTGTTTGGCCCTGAAACTGGAGAAGGTTAACAATCATACCACTCAAGGTGAGCAATTTGTTGCCTCAGGTTATCCCTAAACATTAACTTTTTTCAATGGAAGATGCGTTGTACTCCAGTATGGGCACATGCCCAGGGCACTACTTCCCTCCTAACAAAGGTGCATTCCACTCAAAAAATTGAGCAGGCCTGGTCAGGCAAAAAGCCTGGACAAAAGCCCAAAGCTGACAAGCCCACTTCTGCATTACTTGTTGTGATTTGGTAGGTCTCGCTCAATAGGTTGTCTATGGGAGTGGCCCATTTCCCTTGGACCAGTGATCTTTTGGGGTATTTTCAGGAAGGGTACTGCATAAACTTCAAGTCCCTTTCCCCATGTCACTTTTTACTGTCTGGTACCTGTTCTCTTTTGGAAAGGTTCATGGGATTTTACTCCAATCTTTTCATTGTTACCAAAAAATGTCAGCGAATGCCATCCTAGTCTGTATTTAAAGCTTCCCAACGGTTTTGTTCTTGCTCCGTGGTTCCATACATGCAGATTATCAGAGCTTCCTGTGGTTGGCATTTCAAGACTACCATTTTCACTTTACCTCCCTTCCTTTTCGGCTGGCTTCTACTCCTTGGGTCTTTACAAACGTCATGACAGCCCTGGTGGCTTACATTCATTCACTAGGGATTCCTTTCACTATGTACCTGGCCAAACTTTTATTTTAGACTCCTTCAGAGGAGACTTGTTGGCGTCAGATTCAGACCTGGGTGTCTATTCAGACATAACATGGGTTCTTCATTTCAAGACATTTCTGGTTACATCCCAGGTCGTTCACTTTCCTGGGACAAGATCAGACACTCTTCTGAGTAACTGCTTGCACCAGAAGATAAGAATCTGTAATGGTTTCATGAGATGTCTGTACTGTGTAGTGACCGTGAAGGTGCAGGACTACCTAAATTCTACTCTAGAAGCAGTCCAGTTTGCTCAATTTCATATGTGGGAGCTGTACCTGGAAATCCTCAGGCATTAGTCCAGGCATCAGTGTCATATCTCCCATGTCATGTCCTCTGACTGGACAAAGATGGACTTTCGTTGGTGGCTTCACAGGCTCCATCTGTCAGACTGAGGTACCATGCTGGGTCCTTAGATAGCTCAGGATCAGTTGACCAGTTAGGGCACTCTTCTGTCCATCAACTTCCTGGAGATTCAGGCAATTTGCCTAGCTGTGTGACATTGGTCTCAGTCCTTTCAGGGATCTCAGGTGTGGATCCAGTTTGGCTTTGTGATGGAGGCGGCCTACATTAGCCATCAGGGAGGAACCAAAAGTGCGACCGCATGGTCCGAGGTTCAGCTGATTCTCATGTGGATGGAGGCCCAAGTGCCTTCTCTCTTCGTTGTTCATATACCAAGCTAGTTCATCTGTTGGGTCCTCTCAGTTGAACCACAAGGTTTTTCAGTTTTGTGCCGGATCCCAGGATCCTCTAGATCTCACAGGTTATGCAAAGGCAGTTCTATGGCATTGTCCCCTATATGTGTATTACTTTTTCCTGTTCCCTGAGTGCTGCAGAAAATCAGGATGGAGCAGTCTTGTGTTATTCTTATCACTCTGTACTGGCCCCATCTGGTCTGGTTTTCAGATGTTCTCAACATATCAGTGACAGGGCCTATTTGGCTTCCTCTGCATCTGAACTTCTTGGCTCGGAGTCTGCTGTGATACCCAAGGGTGAAGAAGTTGGCTTTGATGGCCTGACTCTTGAGGAAGAAGGGTTTTTCTGATTCTGTCATAGCTACTGTGCTGCCAGTTTCTTCCAGTGCATATCACAGGGTATGGTACTATAAGTGTTGTGAAAACTGGGGCTTTCTGCTGAACCCTTTTTTCTACTTCGGGTTATTTTGGGTTTTCGTCTGGATGGTCTTCAGAAAGGACTTGGTCTTAATTGCATTATTGTTCAGATTTCAGCAGTTTCTGTCCTTCTTATTGCCTTACTTCCTGATGTGTAGACTTTACCACAAGGGTTGGGTCATGCCTACCCTGTCTTTTGGAATTCCACTGCTCCGTGGGATTTGAACCTGGTTCTTGGAGTGCTTCAAGGGATAGTAATGTCAACATATATAGTTGCTTTTTATTGTTCATTGTAATTTTATATAATGCAAACTACCCTTGAAAATGTCCTTATATTTGTATATTGTTTGTAATTCGAGTTGAACGTTTTACCCTCCCACTCTTTTACAGTATTTCAGTCATAGTTCCCGGTTGCTTAATCAGATGGACAGCAATGAGGGACAGTAGTGTCTGTATAAGGAAAACCCTGCCCCCCTTGATGAAGGAGAGGAGGGCTTTCCTTATGCTGACAGAATATTTCCCTTGTTGTGATCCATCCGGACCAGCATTTAACTTGAATTACAAACACTATATAACGATAAGGACATTTTAAATAGTAGTGTACATTATATAAATTTACAATGAACAATCAAGAACAATTTTATATGATAATATCCCTTCCAGAAGGCTCCTTTTTGAGGAGTCGTCTTTGGTTCGCTGCTCTTCTTGACACTTAACCCTTTGTTCAGAGAGGTAGGCAATGCATTGCTTCCCCTCTGGGACTCAAAGGGTTAACACAGTATTTTTTTTCTGGCTGTTGTGTTGGTTCATTGGGTACCTGAACTTCAGGCTTTATCTTGTAAACCTTTTTCTGATTTCCCACCCTGATAGGGTGGTTCTATGTACTCCCATAGAATTCTTCCCTAAAGTTGTGTCTGAGTTTTGTCTGAACCAGGAAATTGTTCTTCATCTTTCTTTCGCACCCAGAGAGGAAAAAAAAAAGGTTTAGTCCTGGACAGGGGGTTCTCTTGGATCTTCTAGTTTAAAGCGGAACTTTCAGTATTACTAAGTCACCATACATTCATTAAGTGCATGGTGACTAGCTTGGAAATCCATGTCTTACCTTTAAAAAAATCTCAGATTCTAAAGAAATCTTTGCCGTTTGGAGACTGACGGGCAGGTTAGTGCGGTCTGCGTGCCTGCACCATCAGTCCCTTCCGGTTACCATGTGGTATGCTGCAATGCCACTCAATGGAGACTGGGACTGATGGTGCAGGACTGCAGACAAGATGTCTGCGCTGTAGCCTGGGTTCCTGTGTTCCAAACGGCAAAGATTTCTTTAGAATCTGCAATTTTTTTTAAAGTTAAGACATGGATTTCCAAGCTAGTTGCCATGCGCTTAATGAATGCATGGCGACTTAGTAATATCTGAAAGTTCTGATTAAGGGACCTCCTTTCTACTTTTGTTTCTTTCATCTTAGCTATAAGTTAAAACTTGGCATGTTCAGACGGTGGTAAAGTGAGTGGTGCAGGCTGAGAGTTCCTGTATCATGGAGTAAGAGAAAAGACTTTATGTAACAGAAAAATGCCTTTATAAGAATTGAAACATTTATCACACCTAACATCTAAGGAGTAAAAAGGCCAATGTAAATTAATTGGGAATTTCATTTCATCCATGTGGTGCAGTTGATTTCCTCCTGAACTGCTCATCTCCTGATTTCTGCATAAGGTCCTGAAAGTGCACTGGTATTTCTTGCAAACCATTTGACACGGAGTATAAACCATATGCTGCAAAATGGTTCTTCCTCTGCACAGTTGACTCTTGAATTAGTCTGTCAATACAATATACAGATGTGAAACATACAGCTCAGCTGCAGAATGCCTTACACAGACAATGGTATCTTCAGGTGTGTACAAATGGGATGTTTGCATTTTTATTTGTATTAGAAATTGACCTTGATTTTGAAACAGAATTAGCTTGTAGCCCACATAACCAGATGTTTTGACAAATTATTACTTTAAAAATAGTTAAGTACTGATATCACAGCATCCTTTACGTAATTAGAGGCTCAGACTGTTCCAAATTATTTGAGACCGTGTTCGGGAAGCTAAAGAGATGCATTCTGGACAATCCCACTGCATCACAGGGTAGATAAAATGTCCAATGATTTAAATGAGGCTTTTTGATGTATTGTATGGTAGAGAGTGCTACAAAGCACTGCTTTACTTAAATCATTGGGAATGTATATTTTTCTGTATGGTGCAGTTGTTTTGTCCCATAATGGCACCTCTTTACCTTATTGAATATGGCCCTGATTTCATATAGTGGTTGTATTGTGCAACAGATTCCTGGCTAGCTTTAGCGTTATGCATTTTCTGCACCCCAGCAGGAACAAATGTCTCCTTCATGGTCTCCTGGTAGCATACCTTAGAGAATCTTACCACCCTAGGACAATAAAAAGTTAAAAAGCATTTCCCATGCCCACTGTTTTTTCCTATCCTACCCAGGCCAGCATTCTGGGTCAGCCCTTTTAGAAGCAGTTTCCATGAAGATATCTGGCACTTTTGTCCTGCTACCTTCAAACAAAACACTTTTTGGCACCATGAGTCTGTAAGGGCATTGTGAATCCTGGGATTGTGATCCATATACTGGAAGCTATCCAGTTGCTATGCTTTGGAAGGGGGAACACGGAGAGCCCTATTTAACTGGCACAGAGTTGTCATGGCCTTCTCTCTTTTATGAGATTAAAGTGGCTCCAGCATTCCCTTTCGTCTTCAAGAGAGATTGTGACCCCGCCATTAATGAAAAACATTTTTAAGTGTCTCTTGTCTCTTAGACTATCTGGACCATCTGTGATTTCTAGCCTCTACAAAAGAAGACGCAATCACCTATTTGTCTAATATGTGATGTACTCTTGGATCAAGGTTATGCTGAAATTTATGCCCTTGGAATATTAAATATCAATATCAACCTAAAATGCAGGAAGATTTGCCCTCCATGGTACTGTCTTCACCAGAGAGACTTTTAGTTCCCTGTAATCTACTGGGAAAGTTACCAGGGCTATCCTAATCTGCTATAAAATATTGTAACCGTTGTCTAATTCAGAAGTTTATCTGATGAAGGATACAGGGATGACTCAAGTTTTCCCTGCTGACTGCACTGGTAATCTTATTAGAAGTGTCTGTATATCTGTCGACATTACGGATGATGATAACCATAGGTCTGTTGTTGCTGAGATATATATGGGATACAGAAAGGCACATAAAGTCTTCCCTGTCCTTGAGATTATCTGCCCTCATTCATTAATAATGGCATAACCATTTTTATTTAAAGAAAATAAAGTTGAAATGCCATAAGACTAGGGCTATATCATTACATAGTAATGGCTGAAAAAGACATGCATCCAGCAAGTTTATGCCATGCTGCCCCTGTTGCGCCAACAAGCTCTTTACAGAAGAGGCACAAAATCTACCTAAAAAACCTCTAAGGATGGCCAGGGTGAGTCTCAATTCTTTTTTCCCCTCAATAGTGAAACATTATCTTAGGAGTCTTGGATCTGTAATCAAAGAAGTATACAAAATAAGACTTGCTTCTCTTTATCTTCACATATTTGCAAGTTCCTCATTGCAGTCTCAAAAGGCCATTCAAGGCTTTGTGGTCTTGGTCCCAGAGTCAAGGTAATGTTATTAGAAAGGAAACTATGCATCAGCATTCATGGTCCCTAATCACAAAGGAATCTTGCAATTGGTCATTTAACTTGACTTTCTGAATCAGTTTGTTCAGACAGAGAATTTCAAGATGGAAGGCATCAAATCAATACTAAACATCTTGGAGTTAGGAGACATGCTGACCGTAATATAGGCTTATCCTCATGTTTCCATTCATGACAATGTAAGTATTATTTAAGAATTGGTATAAAAGATAGGCACATTGGCCCAGATTTATAAAGCAAACTGGACCATGACAGATAAATAAAAAGTCATTATTTCCCATGCACGAGTAGAGCTTTTTTTTTAACCCCTTGAATGCTAGAGATCTCTCTAAAGCCCTGTTTATTTTAACAGGAGTATTTGTTTACTTTAGAATAACGCCAGTTTACCTTTATAAATAGAATATTCCTTTCAGCCTCTCATCTTCCCAAATAGCTTTTAGAGATGTTTTGGTGGTAGTTGCAGCACATCTAAGGGAACAAGGCATCATTGGTATTCATTATCTGAACCATTGTTGAGACCAGTTCCGGACAGCAAAATCTTGAGCGATAAAGGGTTCTCTTCCCAAGATGAAAAGTAGCCCCAGTGCTTATAAGATGACTTGGAAGACATTTCTGGTGTAAAGAAAAATCCACTCTCTACCTGCATATAGTATCTGCTTGATTACACGTCTCGGTGAACGCAAGTTTTCTGGGTCTGTACAGAATGATGAAATTCAAATATGTCAGACGTAATTGATTTTTTATTATCAGCCATTGGGATTTGAATTTAGTCCTCAAAAGCATTACTGGGTTATCCTTTTGTACCATTACTTAAATGCCCCTTGAAGATGCTCTTCCTCAAGACAGCATTACTTTCTGCACTTTCCTCATCAAGAGTGGGAGAACTTTAAGGTCTTTCAGTTAAACCACCAGTTTTAGTTATTTTATAACTACCTCCACAGGAAACAGGATATATGTGTATCCACTTTAATATTATGAGGTTTAAGTCACAGATATAATATGCATAAGTTAGATATTATCAGGACACAACAGCCTCTTTTATTAAAAGTTACTTTTCATTAATATCTTGGGGCTTTCCAAGTTAATGAAGGCCTTCAGTGCAACCAGAACAAGATGGTATGTTCAAGTTATTCTGAAGCTTACACTTATCACGGAAAATAAACTCCAAGATCATTCTATTCTTGCCATGGCTGCAGCTTGGCGAAGCATCCATACCTTAACAAAGCGTAAGGGGAGGCTGCATTTGGCTGTACAGTTCTGAAGGGCATTTCTACTTACTCTGTTCCATTGGTTTAGATCTATGTCTCCCAGGTGTGCCACTAGAAGACCCTGAAGGAAGGACTTTTAACTGTCAGTTCCTCTGTTTGCACCCTTGCGTTATATGTATGATCAATTTCTGAGCAATACTTGGGAGTCTGGTTTCTACGTACAAGTCACCGGGGATGGTGAGATTGGGATGACCTTGTAAACCTGGGTAGGTAGGGCTCTAAGGAGAGCTACCAAAAGAGACCTGAAGGAATGGGACTTGACATGCAAGAAAAGAGGATTTTAGTCTTACCTGTTAAATCCTTTTCTCTTAGTCCATACAGGTTACTGGTAACGGGGTAGGCGATCCACCCCCCTTTAAATAGGCAGGAACAATTCTAGATGTGAATGCAGGGGGTGGAGCTTACCTTCCCTCCTTGGCTGCAGCTAGCCAATCAGCTCCAGTAAGATTTGAAACACTAACTATTGGCTAGATAGTAGAAGGGAAAGAAGACACCTGTGAACATGACCCTGAAGGACCCCCATGGTCTGCCACAGGAGAGCCAAGCATGGTCCCTTGACAGGGTGGGAGACCAGTAACCTGTATGGACTAAGAGAAAAGGATTTAACAGGTAAGACTAAAATCCTCTTTTCTCTGTCGTCCAATACAGGTTACTGGTAACTTTGGGATGTCCAACCATTGAGTTTCCCAGAGGCGGGAAGTAAGGCAAGGCCCCCAAAGTCACCAGAGCAGATGTGAACCAACAGATCAGAGATAGCCCAACAAAACAAATGAAGTGTCAACAGACACTGAACATGGGTAACAACACCCCAGGAACTGTTACACTGCACACTGAACTAGAGCCAACAGGGCTCAAAAGTGAAGGAAGCACCAAAAGAGATCCTAGACAGGCAAGACTGCCTCCAGGATCTTCCTCCCAAAACTGGCATCAGCCGATGACAGCACATCAAACCGGTAGTGCTTCGAAAAGGTGTGCACAGATGACCAAGTGGCAGCTTTGCACAACTGATCAATGGAGGCCTGATTCTTGTAAGCCCAAGAAGCCCCAATAGATCTTGTAGAATGAGCTATGACCCGAAAGGGGACAGGCTTCTTCCTTAGCTTGTAAGCCTTACGAATAGTGGACTTGATCCAAGAAGCAATAGTCACTTTGGATGCAGGTCTTCCTGCCCGGGGACCCAAAGGAATGACAAACAGCACGTCAGATTGCCTGATAGACTCAGTACGATGTACATAAAACTTGAAACAACACACTACATCTAACAAGTGGAGATCCCTCTCCCTGTCAGAGGTAGGGTCAGGGCAGAAAGAAGGCACCACAATCTCCTGATTAATGTGGAACTCAGAGACCACCTTTGGGAGAAACTCCTCAGAAGTGCAAAGCACCGCCTTGTCTTTGTGAAACATCAAAAAGGGTTGTCTACAAGACAGAGAAAGTAACTCCACGTCATGGCGAACAGACACGAACAGGACGAGTATGAGCAACACCCTGGAGGAAAACCTTGACATCAGGAAGAATAGCAATGTGCCTCTGAAAGAAAACAGAGAGAGCAGAAGTCTGAAACTTAAGGGAACTCAAACTGAGGCCCTTATCCACACAGTCCTGCAAGAAAGGAAGGACCGTAGGCAGATCAAAATCCTGAGAAAGGTCCCTATCAGCACACCAAGAGAGAAAGGTCGACCAGACATAATAGTAGGCCTTAGAAGAAACGGGTTTGCAGGAAATAAGCATAGTAGCCACCTCAACAGAAGAAACTACTTTCTTCTTCAGTATTGAGGATTCAATTTCCAAGCCGTCAAAGCTAGACGATGAACATCCTCCTTCCACAGGTAACCCTGCAGAATAAGATTCGGACGGCAAGGGAGCCGGAATGGCTCCGCCACTGACAGATCCAGAAGCTCTGGAAACCAAGCCCGTGAAGACCAGTACGGAGCAATCAGAATGACTGGACAGTGCTCCAGTGTCAGTTTCCGTATCACCCTGTGCAACATGGGGAGGGGAGGAAAGATGTAAGCCAGAGGAAATAACCAAGGAATGAACATGGCATCCACAGCTAGAGCTAAAGGATGCCTCCAGCAACAGCAGAATATTGGAACCTTCCGGTTGTGTCTTGTCGCCATCAGGTCAATGCAAGGAAGACCCCACATCTGAACAATGAGGGTGAACACCTCTGGATGCAGTTCCCTCTCTCCACTGTCCACCGTGTGTTGACAGAGGAAGTCTGCCATGAAGTTGTCTACGCCAGGAATGTGCACTGCGGATATGGCAGGAACATGTTCTTCTGCCCAGGACAAAATAGTCTTGACCTCTAACCAAGCGGCGAGACTTCTTGTTGATGTAAGCCACGGCCGTGGCGTTGTCGGACTGGACCCGGACTGGGCATTCCTCCAACTGGAGTGTCCAGTGGCGAAGGACATGAAATATCGCCAGAAGCTCCAACACATTGATGGGAAGGAGATATTCCTCCATAGACCACCAACCCAGAGCACTCAGGCGACCCAGGACCGCTCCCCATCCAGAGAGGCTGGCATCTGTCATCACCGTGGTCCAGAAGGATACCAGGAAGGACTTGCCCTTCAGCAGATTGGAGAGGTCGAGCCACCATGACAAACTCATTTCCACATGAAGAGATAGGGATAGTGACATCTTCAGAAGGTCCGGCTGACCCCTGCACACCTGGATCACAAACCTCTGGTGTGAGCCATGGCTTCTATGGTGGAGATGAATTTCCCCACTAGAGAGGACAGCTTCTTAGCTGGAACTGGATTGTGAACCAGAACAGCAGAAACCCTGTGGATAATCTGGTGAGCCACCTCGTCCGTGAAAAACCACCATGCTCTGCTGAGTGTCGAAGAGAAGGCCCAGGAAGACCAGACGCTGGGATGGGACCAGATCTGACTTGTCCATGTTGATGACCCACCTGTGATGGGTGAGAGCATGAATGCAGTCCCGAACCTGCTGATGAAGAAATTCCGCATAAGGGCTTTCAGAAGCAGGTAGTCCATGTATGGAGTAACTCTGATACCTTCCCGATGGAGGACGGATACTAAAGCTCCCAGGACACTGTTAAAAACTTGAGGAGCTGTAGTCAGACCAAAGGGAAGAGCTGAAAACTGAAAGTGCCCTTGGTCGCAGGCAACTCTGAGATTCTGCTGACTCTCTGGATGAATGGTGATGTGTAGATACGTGCCCTGAAGATCCAGAGAGGCAAGGAATTCCCCCGGAGACATAGCAGCAATCACCGTCCTTAGGGACTCCTGGTGATAATGAATCTTGATCACAAAGGAATTGAGATCCTTCAAATACAAAATGGGACAACAGCCGCCGTCCTTCCTGTACCCTTCTGCCACCACCTGTAAAACCCACGGGTCCACCACTGAATCCTCCCAGACGCTGTGGTAGTGACGCAGACGGCCACCCATAGCCGATTGGGGACCTGGGTTCGGCGAGTCATGCTGAAGAAGGCTTGGAAGCGTTAGGCTTTGAGGAGACCTTGGGCTTCCATTGCTGTTTGGGCTTGGAGGAGGAACGCGGAGGAGCTGAGGGAACCGACTGGTTTGCCAGAAGTGTCTTAGTCTGGAAGGAACGAAAAAGCCGATTACGCTTGAGAGGCGTCTTCTTCCTGGGGACCATAGGCAGAAGGGTACTCTTGCCCCCTGTGGCCTCACTAATCAGATCCTTAATATCTGGCCCAAACAAAGAGGTGCCTTGAAAAGGCAATGAGAACAAAGCTTTCTTGGAAGCAGTGTCAGCAGACCAGATCTTGAGCCAAAGAGCTCGTCTGGCAACCACAGACATGGTGGAAACCTTTGCCACCAAACGGATGGCATCAAATAAGGCAGCAGAAACATAGGGCTGGGCCTCAGAAATGTTGGCAAGAAGCCGCATCATATCCGAAGTAGGAGCACCCTGACTGACAGCCAGGATGAGCTGTTCAGTCCAGACCAAAATGGCCCAGTTCACCCATGTTCCGCGAATGCTGGACGCATGGCAATATCAGCAGTGGCAAAAAATGGACTTGAGGGAGACCTCAAGTTTCTTGTCAGTCCAGTCTTTCAGCGCAGAAGCATCAGCAACTGCCAAGGCAGTGGACTTAGATAGCCTGGAGATAGGAGCATCCTCTTTGGGGGGATGAACCCACTGAGCAAGCGTCGCCTCAGAGAAGGGGTAAAGCTTGGCAAATTTCTTGGAAACAGAAGGCTTGCTGTCCGGAGACTTCCACTCATCTGACGCAAGGCGGGCAAGAGTGGGGTTAGGTGGAAAACACGTATAGGGCCTTTTAGGCTCCTGAAATACATCAGAGGGATCCGAAGAAACCTCCTGAACTAAGGGAATATTTTGGGTAATTAAGATGGCTCTGATCAAGCCCTCAGCTGAAGGATCAGGATCAGCCTCAAAGGGGTCCCCAAAAAACTGAGAGGAGCCCACAGCAGAACATTCCTCAACATCCGAATCCACCAACAGTTCCTCCTCAGAGGAATCTGATACGTCAGGTACTCCCTGCGGTTTCGGCAGGGAAGATCTGACGGAAGAAGGGGTCTGCCAGGAGTGGAAGACCCCCTATAACTGTGATGGAAAGAGTTGCAATGTAGACCAGAGGTCTCTAGTAGCAGCCTTGAACTCTTGCACCCAAACTGGCTCTAATGCATGGCTGGAGGTCCCTGGGAGAGACTCAGGGACATCAGAACATGCTGGGCATAAATGACCTGAGAATTCTCTAGGTAACCCTGAATGACATGAGCATTGCGCAGTAGGGGACACAGAGACCTCAGCGTCCTTTGGCTTAGGCCTGGCTCAAGTTCTAACGTAGACATTCTCATAGTGTCGAAATGTTTAAAGTATAAGGAACTACCTAAAATCGCTAAAATGCACTTATCTGGCAGGTGAAGGGTTAATCTGTAGAGGAGAGAAGGAGAGTCCAAGCCCTGCGTAGGATACTCGCTCAGGAAAAAGCACAAAATGGCTGCCGCAGTGGGAGCCAATCAGAAATGAGCTTGCGAAGCAAGCACTCATGGGAAATTTAGTTTTCCCAGAAAAAGTACCCCAACAGTGCCCAAAGCCCCCTGAGCCCCCCAACACACAAGGGCAGACAATTAAAATGAGCCATCTCTGAAGTTGCTACGTTGAGTGGTTGCAGAGATATGTCCCAAACTGTACAGTCCCATAGAAGTGAATAGAGCAATGGCACACAAATTTTGCTAAATTGAAACTGTGAATTAAAATTACATGAAACATCACTAGAACATGTTAGCAGACCCAAAAAAAACACTGAACCCAGTAGGGAAAGTGGCAATAAACCCCCAAAAGATGCAAAACCAGCAGCTAAAGGGTTAAGTTACCACGGAAACTTGCTACAAAACACCCAACAGATAAACCCAGTGAGTGCAGAAGTGTGCAATAGGAACTCCAAAGGAAAACCCCTGTGCAGATGGGCACTGTGGGACATGTGGACCTGCAGCACTCAAAGGGTTGTTCACCTTTAATGAAGATTTTCTGTCTTCAGATTACCATGTATTAAGAAGAAGCCTCAGTGGGTAACTCCTGAGGAAAGAACTTGAACCCAAGGTTTTCTCCCCAGGGCTTAAGGTCCACAGAAAGCACCTGGATACTGAGCTAGCCACATCTAAGGGCATTGTCAGTTATGGTAATCCGCCTAATGGTGGTATTCCATATCTAACAGAAAAATAAAAAAAATAGCTAAAACAATAGCAGAACTGTTCTCTTGCCTGTGTCTTCACCAAGGAACAAATCTTACTGGAGCTGATTGGCTAGCTGTAGCCAAGGAGGGAAGGTAGGCTCCACCCCCTGCATTCACTTCTAGAATTGGTCCTGCCTAATTAAAGGAGCGGACCGCCTACCCAAAGTTACCAGTAACCTGTATTGGACACCAGAAAAAAAGTATTTTCAAGACTAGAATTTGGTTGTGAAAAAGGGCTTTAAGCTAACTCTGATTCTAATTAAGGCTCACTTTAGTCTCTTTCTAGATGTGTGCTAATCCTTTCAATTCATTAAACCATTGAAAATTACTTAAGAATATATTCATTCTAGGATACACATTATTAAAATGTACATAATTCTTAAAGGTAAATTATACCGTAAGAAGAAATGACTTAAATCGTTTAACAGATTGAGTTACTTAGGTAGGTGTCATTCATACAGCAATCAGGTATTTCTAAATAATATTGCATTATATCTGCCATTTCCTGTGTATAGTGGTCTCTGTTGAAGCCTTTCTTTAGTCTACACCTCTGCACGACAAACAATGGGCTTAAGTAGACCTGAATGGCTCATATAGGTCCATTATCGTAATGAGATTATAAACTACTGAGTGATATACCTCAACAGAGATTAAATACACAAAAATAAACCCAATACATATACTTGACTGCTGTATGAAGGACACTTACCTGAGCAAATGATGCTATTAAAATAGGAAGCAAACACATTTTCCAGTTAGAAAATACTAACTTAACACTACCTCCTTTACCAGAGGTTAATGGTGCATTCCTGGCTTTTGCATTGTAGGAAATCTGTAAGAATTTATCTTGCAGTTTGTGATAGATGTAGAGATTTGCTAACAAAAGTTTGGTTCTAACCTGTAAATTGAATGTTCCTTTTATAGGCCCCTACTGAGAACACAGGTACCCCACGGAGAGCCCCATCACCAACAGTCCATTTACATTCTGTGTCACCTCCATCCTCTATGGGTTCTGGCAGCCCCATGAGAGGAAGGGAACGTTCTTCAAAAAAGAAAAAAGGTCTGCTATCGAAAGGGAAGAAGTTGCTGAAAAAGCTGGGGGCAGTAAAGTGATTTATCACCTGAATGACAAGCAAATATTTAAGTTTGTTATGTTTTAGTCAAACTAAGGCTTCTGTGATTTGATCTTAAATAACTTCATGTTGATTTGGCCCTTAAGCATCATCAGTTGGCTACTAAATCCACACCAGACGTGGCTAAAATGTACTAAATACATCATACTAATAAATTGTTTTAAAAAGTATTACCTGGCCTGATCTTATATATCCTAGGGGGGCATATGTAAAAAGATAATGTGGAGCAATTTTGGGGCACACCAACTGCACCATGGGGGACAAATTAAAGTTGCCACTGATTTTAATGGGGCTTTTAACCCACTGAATACTAAAGAGGTCCCCAACATCAAAGGAAGTTTTTGCATGTCCCCCACGGGGCACTTGCCTTGCCCCAGATTTATTTGCACGTATGGCCCCTTGGTGTTCTGCCTTACTGATGCACAATGATTTGTAATGTAAAATAAATGTACATAATATACATTATATTATTTCTATGTTGTGCGCAGTTTTAATTTCTCTGTAATATTGTGAATTAAGATGTTGTTGACCACT
This sequence comes from Rhinophrynus dorsalis, assembly GCA_037306005.1. Lineage (NCBI taxonomy): Eukaryota > Metazoa > Chordata > Amphibia > Anura > Rhinophrynidae > Rhinophrynus > Rhinophrynus dorsalis. The sequence continues at coordinate 509,969,371 of CM074718.1, forward strand.
CAATCATTTTAAGAACTAATGGCCACATTCAATAAGCTTAAGAAGACAATTCTGGAGCAAACCAACTGTACCACAGGAGACAAATAAAACATCCTCAAATGCCGACTGATTTAAATGAGACTTTTAAACTTTTGGGTGCTTAAGGTCATCAATTTAGAGTGATGTGCTGGAGACCTCTCAAATTCAAGGTGTTAAAAGTCCCATTTAAATCATTACGATGTTTAATTCCTCCATATTTGCAATTGGTTTATTCCAGAATAACACCTCCTTACTGAATATGGCTCTCTGGATGTTATTAAAGCTAGAGAGGTGAAATTCTGGCGCAAATCAACTGCACTGGAAGTTTGAAATGAAGATTTTGCAAATTTCTATTGACTTGAATGAAGTTTTTAATTCTAGAGGTATCCAATGCATTGCTTCACAATGTGTTGGGCAACTTCTCTAACATTCAATGGATTAAAAGTTCCATTCATAGCAGTGTGGATCTTACACCTAAAACTGTTACCAATTAACTACCCGTCACAAATTTGGAAATATTTGTAGCCAAACAAAGCAGTGCATTGAATATTAAGATATGTGCATTAGTCAAGAATCCATCCACACTATTTTCAGATTGGCACCCTCTATCACTGCTAAAATCCACTTACAATTTTGTAATTAGTCCATTTGTAAGTTGTTTTTACTCTTTATACATAATTTTCAAACTGCCTTTTTTGTAAAATGAAGGTTTACAATTAAACAAAAACACTCCCCCATTTTGTCTTCAAAATGTAGATAAAGTGTAAAATAAAGTTGTGCTAGAATTATAAAATTGAAATGTCACTGGCCTAAATGTGATTTAAGTTTTGTGAGAGTGTGTGCATGTGTACATTTGATGTGTAAATTATTTTATATAAATAAAATTTGATATTTTGTAGAACTGTGAATTATATTTTCTATACACCAAATACATATTTTTTTAAGGGTATGGAGACTACAAAAAACTCAGATACTTCCTGATACACCTTTTTTTCACTTAAACCTCCTACTGATAATTAATAGGCAAGCCCACAGAAAGACATTTGAAGCAGCAGCATGAGCTGGCAGGGCAGATTAGTATTTGAACAGCTGACATTTCACAAGTAGTGTAAATTTATGTAAAAAAAAATTTATACACATGTACATGTGTAAAAAAATACACAATAATGTATGTCCCATGCCCACAAGAAGAACATAGGATTTTATTGTAAGTCACCGTTAGTTAAATCCTTTTCTTTTTAGTCCATATGGAACACAAGAACCATGGGGTTTTTGGGGGCTGAGACCCCCTCCTCTTTCTCCAGCTCAACTCCTCGCCTTCTCCAGATGTGTGACAAGTGCCATGAAAAAAGAACCTAAGAGGGAAAGAACAAAAGGAAGCTCTTAAGACAGAGCCTAAGAGGACTCATCTGCCCGGGGAAGGAAACTCATGTAGTTTTCTTCTGTTCTATATGGACTAAAGAGAAAAAGGATTTAACGGTAAGTTCACTGAAATCCTGATTTCTGTTACATCCAATTTGGAACACAGGAACCATGGGGATATATCAAAGCATTGCAAAGATTCTGGGGAGGGAAAGGAGAAAAAACTCATCTTTCCCCTGTGATACCAGTATTCCATTGGACCAACCAAACAAAAGCCAAAGAAAAAGAGTCCTCAAACAGGCAAAACTGCTTGAAGTACCTTCCAGCCATAGCTGGCCTCATCCAAGTCCAGTGGTGGAGGGAGCTGTGACCTTGAAAGAAATGTTTTTTTCTGATGACATGCTTGGCGTAAGGTAGCCATGATCCGCCCTAGGCCCCTCAGTGATGACAAAAAGCAAAATCATCTCTGGAAGTAGTAGGAGGCACATAATACTTAAGTCAACACACTACATCCAACAAATGGATATCTCTCTCCTGTTTGGATGAAGGGTCAGGATAGTAGGAAGGTACAATGTGTTCCTGGTTGATATAAAAATCTGAGCCAACCTTGGGTAAGAACTCTTTGGAGGTACAAAGTACCACCTTATTCAGTTTGCAAGATAAAGCCTACAACTCAGCCACCCTCCAACAGAGATATTGGCCAAAAGGAAGCCATTTTGAGTGTCAAGGGACACACTGCAAATGAGTCCAGAGGTTTGAGGTCTGTGGAGGATACTCGAGTAGGTTGAGATTCCACTGACGTGTGGGGTGCCACAATGAAGGGATGACATGAGCCACCCCTTGAAGGAAGGTCTTAATGCCCGGCAGAATAGCAATATACATATCTGAAAAAAGAATGGAGCAGGCTGAGATCTGTACTGTAATAGAGCTCTGACTAAGTCCTGTAGTCACACTGAAAGAGAATAATGGGAAAAACAACAAGGGGCGCCCCCTGTGTATATCAACCAAGATAAACCGTGGCCACCACCAAGCACCCTAATGTGTACACTCACAAGGATCTTGCGTTGGGAATGGCTTATGCCGTTACTGGATATATTAAACTGCATCCAGACGCAGTAGGCGCCTTAGGATAAAGGACAAATTTTAGGCTGCTCTTTCAAACCAAAACACACTCTCCCACAGCGGCAGTAAATCGAATCGGCAAAGGGAAGGGAAACCAAACATGCAAACAGAAGAAAGCTCCACAATAGTGAAGTCAATTCCAACAAAAATTCCCACTACTTAAATGAAGAATAACATTCACATATTTTGACGATCAGGACTCTCGTACCAACATCACTTGTCAGTAAGGCATACGGAGAAAACAACCTGTCAGGTAACTCCTGAAATCCTGGAATTGCTTTTCTGCCTTGCTTTTCTCCACTAAGGTGGAGGCTACACTTTAAAATCTTTTATTAAAATGTAACAAAAATAAAAAGCTTTAAATGCTAATGTGTTTCATGGCTGGAGGGCCGCTTTTTCAAAGCAAAGCCGGTATACATACAGTGTTATAGAAGAAGTCGTAGCCTGAAACAAATATACTTTAACCCCTTAGTGACAAGCCGCGTGCACACACGGCCTGCACTTAACGCCCGCAGTGTATTTTTTTTTTTTTTAAACAATTCTGGAGTCCCCGAACGGCGTGCAGCCATGTGGGGACCAGGAAATGGAGGATGTACATGTACGTCCTCTGTCCTTAAGGGACGTACATGTAAGTCCTCTGGCGTTAAGGGGTTAATACCCATCTGGTGCCTCCTAAGTGGCTACATTCAATGCTCAATTAGATACAAATGATCCAATCACCCTCTTAGTCGTGAGGCATCAGATGGCAGGCCACGTGAGGATCATGGGAAAGATATGCCTGATAATACACTCAATGCTAATACATGACAACCACCCACGCAGTGTGCCGATCCGGCAAGAAAACTTGCATAAACACGTATCATAATAATACTACACTACCTCCATTCATAACCACGTGGCCCAAAGGACTGGATGCACACAGAGGATCCCGGGAGATGTATGCTGGAAATACCATTAACAATAAACCTAGATTGAACACATGTAAAGGTCACCAATAGGTGAACAGCTGAGTCATATCTATGTGTTATTCGGTCCAAAGGCAAGAACTGAACCTAGTCAAATGAGATTAAATGGAATCAGATGCATTAAAATACATAAAGGCAAAAGTAAAATGCAACTTGATACACAGGTTATAAAGCTCATAATCAAATATGAATATGCACAGTATTCCTGAGGTATTATGTCAAGAATTACTCCAAGCTCCCAAAGAGGCTGATTCTTATATTCTATAAGTCATCCGAAGGGACTGATGGAAAGCCACTAAAATGAAAACTCTACTGGTTAATATGTTGTTTTTATATAATACATTTCCCCTTTGTAAAAGAGAGGATTTTAGTCTTACCTGTTAAATCATTTTCTCTTAGTCCATACAGCTTACAGGTACCATGGGGGAGGCAATAGCTCCTCCCAGCAGGCTGGAACAATTCTTCAAGAAGTGCAGGGTGGAGCCTCCCCCTCCTCCATAGCAGGCTATCTAGCCACTCCCCTCTCCAGATAGATTTCCAACAAAAAAGCCTTCTGAGCTAGATAGTGAGAACAAAGAGCAGAAAACTCCTGTGAGCATGGACCCAATCGGACTCCCTCATCCAGGCACAGGAGACCTAGCATGGTCCCTTTCACTTGGGTGGGAGACCTGTAAGCTATATTTACTAAGAGAAAAGGTGTGAAGGTACCAGCGGACACGCAGCCTTGGTGTCCCCGTCCATGGTCACTTCTTCCACTAGGAGCCAGATGGACATCCAACAGCATACCGCAATATATCCCTAACTAGGCAAAACTAGTGTCAGGGTAACCAGAAGCACACTCTGGATACAGCAAGCTTACCCCACTAGAGAACACCAGTGTAGGTAAGACAAGAACTGCCTTTACCACACATATTTATACTCGAACCTTACATTGAAGTACCTGGACGAAGCAGATACAATAGGGACATAATCTAATCAAAATACAGTAGACAAAAGGCCAACAGCAGATGGTCTAACAAATACAATGACTCAAACATGATTACATTTCACACACAAAAGGGTTGCTGAACTCAGACAGTGGACACAAAGACTTGAGGGCTTGAATGAATTAACACACGGAAGGGGGTCTCAGTACAGTTCACAATACACTGGCTTGAGTGGCTACAATACTCATTGAAAGTAACTTTAGGTAAACTCAAATAATTAACCCTTACTGTCCATTGCCTTGGAAGCAAGCCAGCAGTCCATGGTTGTCAGTCTCTTTGGGCCAATAAATGTCCACAGTCTCTGGGGTTCTTGGGATAACAGTTCCTTGTTTAACAGTCTCAGGGAGAGGCCATACCCTGTTCCAGGGCTAGGTCCATAGTCTGTGGGCAGGAGGCTGGCCCTCAGGTCCCTCCAGGGGCCCAGTGGTTCCTGTGACAAAAGGGTTTAACAGGTAAGACTAAAATCCTCTTTTCTCTGTCATCCAATATAGCTTACAGGTACCATGGGGATGTACCAACATTGAGCTCCCATGGGTGGGAAGAGAAGGAAAGGACCAAGCGCCGGTCCCCCTTGATACCAGAGTTCCCATGGACTATCCAAGACACGGAATAGCCTAAACTAACCAAGTGTCAACGGACACTGAATAACAGCACACAAGAACAAGAGCTAACAGGGCTCAACAGTTAAGAGATATAAGGCACATGAATGATATAGTCCTAGACAGGCAAAACTGCCTCCAGGACTTTCCTGCCAAAGCTGCCTTCAGCCAAAGCCAGAACATCCACCCGATAGTGTTTTGCAAAGGTGTGCACAGCAGACCAAGTGGCCACCTTGCACAGCTGATCAGCAGAGGCCTGATTCTTGTAGGCCCAGGAAGCCCCAACAGACCTAGTGGCGTGTGCCGCGACACAGAAGGAAACAGGTTTCCCTTTGAGCTCATAAGCCTTGCGGATGGTAGACTTAATCCAGGATGCAATAGTCACCTTGGATGCAGCCAAACCAGCCCTGGGACTCTCAGGGATGACTCAGTACGGTGCACATAGAACTTGAGGAAACGCACTACATCCAACAAGTGGAGACCACACTCCTTGTCAGATTTAGGGTCAGGACAAAAGGAAGGCACAACAATCTCCTGTTTGATGTGGAACTCAGAGACCACTTTAGGAAGGAATTTGTGAGAGTTACGAAGGCCAGCCTTATCCTTGTGAAACACCAGGAAAGGCAGTTTGCAGGAAAACGCCTGCAATTCAGCCACTCTGCGGACAGACTACAGCCAAAAGAAAGGCCATCTTCCACGTCAGAAGACGTAGAGAAACAGTAGCCAAAGACTCAAAGGGAGGCCTCTGCAAGATTCCCAAAACCAAGTTAAGGTCCCACTGGGAAGTGGCAGCCTTATAGGCAGGGAAAGCATGCGCAACACCCTGAAAGAAGACTTTGACATCCGGCAACATGGCAATGCATCTCTGGTAAAAGGCCGAAAGATATGAGGTCTGGACCTTCAAGGAACTAAGGCTTAGGCCCTTGTTCACACCATCCTGCAAAAAGGACAGGATGGATGGAAGATCAGACTCCTGTGAGGACACACATCAAGAACGAAAAGTAGACCAAACTCTGTGGTAGGCCTTAGAGGACACAGGGTTCCTGGCTTGCATCATGTTGAAGATCACCTCAGGAGAAAAGCCCATCCTCCTCAACAGTCAAGCTGTCCACATCTTCTCTCCACAGGTAACCCTGGAGGAGGAGATCTGGTCTGCGTGGTAAAGGAAACAGATCATGAGCAGACAGTGTCAACAGCTCTGGAAACCAAGGTTGCCTGGTCCAATAAGGAGCAATCAAATGACTGATCTTTCTCACCATCCTGGGGATAAAAGGAAGAGGAGGAAAAATGTAGGCTAGATGAAAAAGCCAAGGGATGGGACAAGGGGTCCACTGCAAATGCCAGAGGATCCACCCAGAGAGAGTAAAACAGCGAAACCCTCCTGTTGTTCCTGGTAGCCATCAGTTCTATGCAGAGATGCCCCCATTTCTGGACCAGCAGATCAAATACCTCCAGATGGAGCTCCCACTCCCTGGGGTCCACTATCTGGCGACTGAGGAAGTCCACCAGAACTTCCTCTACGCCTGGAATGTGCACAGTGGAGATGGCAGGGATATGTTTTTCTGCCCAGGCTAAAATATCCTTGACCTCTAACCAAGCGGGAGTGCTTCTTGTGCCTCCTTGCTTGTTGATGTAAGCCATGGAGTAGCGCTGTCTGACTGGACGTGGACAGTCTCTCAGTGGAGAGGACCAGTAAACCAGAGCATGATGAATCACTCTGAGCTCCAGAATGTTGATGGAAAGGAGGGTCTCCTCTGCAGCCCATTTGCCCTGAACCCCTAGTTGAACCAGGACATCTCCCCAGCCGTAAAGGCTGGCATCTGTCATCACCAGAGTCCAGTACTGGACAACAAAGGGTTTCCCTTTCCCTAGGGTTGGAACCCGTCATCCACCAGAGGAGGTCCTGCCTCACTTCCAGGGGAAAAGAGACTAGTCAATCCAGGAGTTCAGGGTTCCCCTGGTAAGCCCTGACAGTGAACCTCTTACGCCCCCTGGTGTGCGCCATGGTGTAAGGAACCGCTTCCATGGTGGATACCATCTTGCCCATAAGGGACGAGAAAATGCGAACCGGGGCTGAAGTCCGCTCCAGAGCACGGGACAGCTTGCTCATGATCTGCTGAACAGAGTCCTCTATCAGATAGACCATACCCTGACAGGTGTCGAACCTGAGAAGAAACTGGAGCAGACTTGTCCATGTTCAGAATCCACCCATACTGGTGGAGGATCTGGGCACATTCCTGGACCTGGCAGTCTGGAAGGAGCCTTCAGTAGAAGGCCATTCATGTACGGAGTCACCTGAATCCCCTTAGTGTGCAGGAAGGCAATCAAGGTGCCAAGACATGTGCAAACACCTGATAAGCAGTGGTAAGCCCGAAGGGGAGGGCTGCAAACTGAAAGTGTCCAAGAGCGCAAGCAAATCTGAGATACTTCTGACTGTCTGGATGAATGGGGATGTGCAAGCATCCTGCAGATCCAGAGAGGTCAGGAATGCCCCTGGACACATTGCAGCGATGACAGATTGCAAGGACTCCATCTTGTAGTGAGTACAGACCACAAAAGAATTGAGGTCCAGGATGGGATAGCTGCCGCCATCCTTCTTGGGAACTACAAATAGGTTGGAATAAAAACCTAAACCTCTCTCTTGCAGAGGAACAGGAATAAGGACTCCCTTGTCCAAGAGAGCCTGTAACACCCCGTTGAAGAGACTTAACAATCCATGAGTCTGAGGAGGACGAAAAAGGAAGAATCTGTAGGGAGGCAGGGATGTGAAGGGAATCCTGTAGCCTCCAGAAACCACATGTAATACCCACTGATCCACAACAGAGCCTGCCCAAATGCTTGAAAAATTATGCAGGTGACCACCTACAGGTGTGTGCAGACCAGGGTTTGGCAAGTCATGCAGAAGGTGGTTTTGGATTTGGTGGAGGCGTGCTTGGACCTCCACCGTTGCCTGGGCTTGGTGGTGGAGCACAGGGTGCTGGCCTGAGACCCACCTGGATTCGGCCTTTGCGCTTCACTTTGGCAGGGACTAAAAAGATGCTGTTTCCTTGCCATATTAGGGCGTTTAGGAACTGTAGGCAACAAGGTGCTTTTACCCCCAGTGGCCTCACTGATGATGTTCTTCAGGACCAAAAAGAGACGTGCCCTGAAAGGGAAGAGAGATTAGTGACTTCTTAGATGATAAGTCAGCAGACCAAATCTTAAGCCACAAAGTGCATCTAGCTGCCACAGAAAAGGCAGAGGCCTTAGCTTCAAGTCTGACAACGTCAAAAAGGATGTCAGTAACATAGTTCTGAGCCTCAAACATGTTGGAAAGATTAGACAAAAAGATCCTCCTTAGGGGCACCCTTGCGGACAGCTCTTCAGTAAGCTGTTCAGTCCAAACACCAATGGCTCTGGTAACCCAAACAGAAGCCAAGGTAGGCCTCAAAGAAGCACCAATGGCAGAGAAAGTAGACTTTAGGATAGCTTCAAGCTTCCTGTCAGTTAAATCCTTATGCGTGCAGTGGCATCCGCCAAGGGCAAGGCAGTGGATTTAGACAGTCTAGAAATAGGGAGGGTCCACCTGTGGAGGTGTAGCCCACTGAGCCAAAGCTGCATCAGAAAAGGGGTACAGCTTAAAGAATCTCTTGGAAGCCCCACTTGGCATGAGGAACAGTAAGCAAGGGGGGTCAGAGACATCCCTGAGTCCTTAGCCCCTTTTGATTCGCCATCCTAACAGGAGAAAGTATCTTACAGTAAAATGGAACCCAAATTAATAAAATGGAGCCCAGATTAATAAAATCACCCCAGAAAGCTTAAAAAGTACTTATCTGGCAAACAAAGAGTTAACCTGAGGAGGAGAGTAGAGGAATCCAAGCCCCGCGTAGGATACTTGTTCTGGAGAGAGAAAAAAAATGGCATCCAAATTCAGAGTCAATGAGAAAAAAGCCAGAGAAATGGGCGTTACGGGAAATATAGTTTCTCACCTATAAGTAACCCAAAAACAGAATTTGAGCCCCCCAGATACCCCCAAAACACTGTATAGGCGAACCAGATAATAGGACAAGGGGAGGCAAGTAGAATGAGCCCCCTCTCAACTTGGTAGGTGGAACGTTGCAGAGAGATGTCCCACAGCAGTCTGTCCCATAGAAGTCAATGGAGCATTGTGGCTATTCAGTAAAGTGCGCTGAATTAAAATTAAAAGTCTAAAATAAAAAATGTCTAAAAAGTGTAAAAACAAATATATAGAACACCAAATACATGTGAGCAAACACCGAAATTCAAAGGAAAAGTAAGAAAAGAGTCCCTCAACTGACCAAACACTGGCAGGGAAGGGGTTAATTAAAAAAAGGTGAGCAACCCTTTGAGTGCCATGGTCCACTTGTCCCACAATTCCATTCAACACAGGGGTTTCTTTGGAGTTCTTTATAACTCATACACTCATGTTGGGTATTTTATATCTCTGTTCTAGGGGTATTTGGAGCATACCCCTACAACAGAGATATAAAATGCCCAACATGAGTGTATGAGTTATAAAGAACTCCAAAGAAACCCCTGTGCTGAATGGAATTGTGGGACAAGTGGACCATGGCACTCAAAGGGTTGCTCACCTTTTTTGCAGCTCTTTTTTCTTCAGATTACCATTGAAAATGAAGAAGCCTCAGAGAGACTCCCTCTGGAGAAAGATACATGGTGTGCATGATTCCCAGGGCTGCAAGGGTCCACAGACAGCACTTGTAAACTGAGGAGTCCTTCAGGGAAAGTCAGTAATCCACCTAACGGAGGACTTTGGGAATCCCATATCTGATAAAAAAAAACAATAAAATAACCAAAAACTAAGAACTGTTCACAGTCCTCTGGCCAGGTTGATGGAAGAAATCTATTTGGCGGGAAGGGGCTAAGGTAGCCTGATATGTAGGAGGGGGAGGCTCCACCCCTGCACTTCTTTCATAATTGTTCCAGCCTACTGGGCGGAGCTGTCGCCTCCCCATGGTACCTGTATGTCATATTGGACGACAGAGAAAAATAAGCCTCTGAGCTGCCCCAGTAGCCCCAAAGTTGGCCTTAAGTAGAGAAACAGGCCTCCGATCAACCTGATCCTTCAGCCTAAGGGGGAGTGTTGTTTGATAAGCCCAATGAACCTCAACCTTAAAGGGATAGTAATACTTCGTTTTATCTTTATTTTATTTTGTAGGCATTAAAAAAAACATGAAGAACGATGTAAGTCTTAACTCTCAAACATTTATGGTTTAAGAGATATTCACAAACAAAGTATCCCCCCCCCGTTCAGCCAGATCAGAAGGGAGGTGCCCAGGTAGACTGCAGAGAGGGACAATCTTCAATTAAGGGAAAAAGCTGAAAAACTTGTCAAGGGGGGCAGTGCTTTCATTGTTCTCATAGGAAGAAGATTGTCCCCTGCTGTTATCTGTCTGGTCTTACAACCAGATTCACATATGAGAAGAGATGGCTTACACTAGGAAAAAGGGGCGGGAGGGGGAAACTTTGCTTGTGAATATCTCTTAAACCATAAAGGTTTGAGAGATAAGACTTATATCGTTCTTCATGTTTTTTTCATGCCTACAAAATAAAATAAAGATAAAACTAAGTATTACTATCCCTTTAAAGAGGGGTACAGCTTGGACCAAGTTTATTGAGGAAAAGTCTTTTAGCTCCCATTCTTCCAGAAGAATTTGAGTGTTATTGCGGGTAAAGACAGAAGACGCTTGTTTGGAAAATGTCCAGAGAAGCAAACCCCTCCCCCCCCCATCAGAGGCCTGAAGAGTTTACAGCACCGCACTGATGAGCTCCTCAACAGTGGGTTCAGGGTGAGCCTCATAATAGTCTCCAAAAGCAAATATCCTTACCATCTTCTGAATCAGAAGATGACTTAAGTATGAGCCTTAAAACCGATTCAACCTGTTTGAAAGTTGGTAAGAGTTTTCAGAAATGGAGAACCCCCTGAATGGAAGATAAAATAACTGGCAAGCAAGAAATAAGCAAGATGATCACCATAAAGGGAGTCAGCCAACTGGAAGAAAGCCTGGAAACCAGGGAAATATGGGAAATGTGATAGCGCATGAGAAGACAAGAGGAAAAAGCCCACTCTGACAGTTCAGCATAAATGATTACAGAGAAATGTCCCAAATACATTTCTCTGATTAAAGTCTATGGTGCAAAGATGGCCACAGGTGGGCTCGGGTTTTTGGAGGAGTGTTGCACAACCCCCCCAAAAAAACTGTGAATAAAAAGTACAGAAAAGCACCAAAACCCCTGGGGCTACCAAGGGGAGTTAAAACAAGTATTAGAATTATTGGGGTGGGACTAGAAGCCACCAAAAAAAGAGGAGAATAGCAGAGAAAGGGTTAAGACCTAAAAAAGAGGATTTTAGTCTTACCTGTTAAATCCTTTTCTCTTAGTCCATACAGGTTACAGGTAACTTTGGGAAGGCGACCACCCCTTTAAGTAGGCAGGAACAATTCTTTAAAAGAAGTGCAGGGTGGAGCCTTCCTTCCCTCCTTAGCTGGTCACCAGCCAATCCCCATCCAGTAAGATTTGAAACACTAACTGTTGATTAGGTAGCAAGAAAGAATAAAGAAGCCTTCTGTGAGAATGAACCCAAAAGGACTCTCACGTTCGGTCACAGGAGAACCAAACATGGTCCCTGGACAGAGTGGGAGACCTGTAACCTATATAAGAGAAAAGGATTTAACAGGTAAGACTAAAATCATCTTTTCTCTGTCGTCCAATATAGGTCACAGGTAACTTTAGGATGTACCAACATTGAGTTTCCCAGAGGTGGGAATGTAGGCAAGGACCAGGCGTTGGTCCCCCAAAGTCACCAGAGCCTACATGAACTAATCAGATCATAGGACAGTCCATTTAAGAAAAAGTGTCAACGGACACTAAACTGGCACGTAACATACCAGGAACTGTAACACAAAGAACTAGAGCCAACCGGCACAACAGTTAAGATTAATTGAAAGAAAGAAGGACCCAAGACAGGCAAGACTGCCTCCAGGACCTTCCTACCAAGGCTGTCATCAGCCGATGCTAGGATGTCAACACTGTAGTGTAAAAAGGTGTGTACAGATGACCAAGTGGCCACCTTAACACAACTGATCAGCAGAAACCTGATTCTTGTAGGATCAAGAGGCCCCAATAGACTTGGTGAAATGAGCCATAACATGAAGTGGAACAGGCTTCTTCCTGAGTTCATAAGCCTTACAGATAGTGGACTTAATCCAGGAGGCTATAGTAACCTTAGACGCCGGTTTGCCGGCCCTGGGACCCTCAGGAATGACAAAAAGCGCATCAGACTGACAAACAGAGTTGGTGCGGTGCACATAGAACTTAAGGCAACGGACCACATCTAACAAGTGGAGATCCCTCTCCTTGTCAGAAGCAGGGTCAGGACAGAAAGAAGGCACTACGATTTCCTGATTGATGTGGAACTCAGAGACAACCTTCGGAAGAAAGGTCTGAGAAGTGCAAAGAACCGCCTTATCCTTGTGAAAAACCAAAAAGGGTGGTTTACAGGACAAAGTGTACAAGTCAACTACTCTGCGAACCGACACAATTGCTAGGAGGACAGCCATCTTCCAAGTCAACAGACGAAGAGGAATACGAGGGGGTGCTGATAAGTATTGACCCTTACCCAGAAAAAATGGAGCTAGGAAGCTGTAACTGCCAAACTATTCTGCATATTCCCCCAGGAAGTCAATGCACTTGCAACATCTGTCCTGCAGCTTCTTAAGTCCCTGCAAATAAAATTCTTCCGACTGCTGGTGTAACCACTCATTTGCAGCATTAGTTGCCTCCAGAACACTCCCAAATCATTGTCCCTTTAGGTGTTTTTTGAGATTGGGGAACAGATGATAGTCAGAAGGAGCCAAGTTGGGCAAATAGGGTGGATGGAGCATCACTTGAAAACCTAAGGAGGTCAGTTTTGCCATTGTATCACCTGCAGTGTTTGATGAGGCATTGTCATGCAACAGGATGACACCTTTGGAGAGCTTTCCTCTATGTTTTTCCTTGATGTTTTGCCTCAACTTCGTCAATAAAGCACAGTAATATGTTGCATTGATGGTTGAACCCTTTTGGAGGTAGTCCACCAGCAGAACTCCCTTCTTATCCCAAAAAGCTGTTGCTTCTGCAATGACCTTTGCACACAGAACTTCTTTGGCCTGGGGGAACCACTGTGCCTCCATTCCTTAGACTGTTCCTTTGTCTCAGGATCATAACAGTAGATCCATATATCATCACCAGTTACCAGTTTGTCCAGGAAATCTGACTCATTTCTTGCAAAATGTTCCAAAACAGCCACAATTGTCTCCACACGTCTCCTCTTTTGTTCGGTTGTCAAAAGTTTTGGGATCCACTTTGCTGCAAGCTTTCTCATTCCCAGGTTGTTGTGGATAATGGCACCAACTCTCTCACGTGATATTCCCAGATATGTAGCAATATGTTTGGCTGATATTCGGCGGTCCTCCATGATCATCTCATGGATGGCTTTCACATTTGCAGGCACAGAGACAGAAACAGGCCTTCCACTGGGTTTCTCACTTTCAACACAGAAATGGCCAGTTTTGAAATTGACAACCCAACATTTAACTGTTGCATATGAAGGGCCACTGTCACCCAAAGTTTGTGACATTTCTTCATGGATCTGCTTCGCACCTTTCCCTTGGAGAAACAGGAACTTGATTATGGTCCTATGCTCTTCCATATTGAACTTTTCTGGAGATGCTGCCATGTTCACTTTGGACCTGAAAAATAAAGATAAGTTAAAATCATAGGTAGTTGATTATAGACAAATTGGCCAGTACATCCTACAATTTACAGCTTCCTAGCTCAATTTTTTTCTGGGTAAGGCTCAATACTTATCAGCACCCCCTCGTAGTAGCCAATGATGCAAAAGGGGGGCACTGAAGGATGCCCAAAACCAAGTTAAGATTCAACTGGGGAACGGGATTCTTAAAGGCAGGGCGTGCATGAGCAATGCCCTGAAAGAAAACCTTAACATTTGGAAGAATGGCAATACGCCTCTGAAAGAAAACAGAAAGCGCAGAAGTCTGAGCCTTCAAAGAACTCAGGCTGAGTCCCATGTCCACTCCGTCCTGTAAAAAAAAAGGAAGGAAGATCAAAATCTTGAGAGGGAAGTTCCTTATCTACACACCAAGATAGAAAAGCAGACCAGACTTTGTGGTAGGCTTTAGAAGAAACAGGTTTCTGAGCACGAAGCATAGTGGCCACCACTCCTGAAGAGAAAACCTTCTTCCTTAATATTGAGGATTCAATCTCCATGCCGTCAAACCCAGACGGTCTACATCCTCCTTCCACAGACAACCCTGTAGAAGAAGAGCCAGTCGGCGGGGAAGCTGAAAGGGCTCCGCCACAGATGGATCTAGGAGCTCCGGAAACCATGCCTGACAAGGCCAATATGGAGCAATCAGTTTCCTCAATACCCTGTGAAACAGAGGGATGGGAGGAAAGATGTACGCTAGAGGAAAGCACCATGTGTTACGGCTGGCAAGCAAAACCAGGAGTCAGACGGTATAGTTAGTTAATAGAACCTTTATTATGAGAATAATGACAGTAATGCAATATATAAATAAACACACAGTGGGTGATTGAAAGGGTGAGCACTGTATCAGGAATAGCAGTCTCCCAATCTCTGCACCACACTGTCCAAGACTAGGCCTCAGCCCACTGGAGTCTCATGGTAAGGTAAAGCCCAAGAGATACTGACTCAGCCTGCAGTCAGTAGCTAGGAGTCTGCTAGAGCCCCAGGTCAGTACTAGGAAGGATGTCTGAATAACAGAACCAACAAACTGAGCGAACAGACAGAGCCTTCTAGTAAGCACCAGATAGGATATTCAGACGAGCCAGAGTCATACACGGAGCCGGTAGTCAGCCAGAGCCACAGGTTTACACCAGATAGGATATCGACTGGAGCGTATGTATGCTGGATGCGCAGTGGATAGAGCCCCAGGTCAACACCATAGTGGGTAGTCAGACAAGCCTAGGTCATACACGGAGCGGGTAGTCAGCCAGAGCTACAGGTTTGCACCAGAAAGGATATCTGAGCCAGATCGGAAAGCCAAGGAGAATAGTCAGACAGAGCCACAGGTCAACACCAGAATGGATGGACAGACAAGCCGGATCATACACAGGAATCAGGAATACTAGAAAATGAACTGCTCAGAACAACATAAGGGTGACTGTGTCAGGACTCAGTCTGCCCTTTAAACCCCTCCACAGGAAGTAGGTAGGAGGAGCAGCTAGAGGGAGGAAGTAGGTAGGAGGAGACTACAGGAAACAAACACACATAAAAACAGAGGCCTGCAGCATGCTTGAAGCCTCTTGCCTGTAGATGCCGAACGTCACTGAAGCGGCGGCACTGGAAACAAGGTACTGTGACAGTACCCTCCCTTCAAAGACCCCTCCTCCGAGGGACCGGACCAGGTTTGTCAGGGAAACATACATGGAATCTGTGCACCAGGAGAGGAGCGTGAACATCAGCAGCAGGGATCCAGAAGAGCTCCTCTGGACCATATCCCTTCCAATGGATAAAATACTGTAAACGTCCTCTAACCATACGGGAGTCCAGAATACTTTGCACCTCATATTCCTCGTGATCTGCAACTATCACAGGAGCAGGATGGACAGGAGCGGAAGTATACCGGTTGCAGACCAAGGGCTTTAACAGGGAGACATGAAAGGCATTATGTATCCGCATACTGGCAGGCAGTTCCAACGCGTAACCCACCGGGTTGATCTTGCACAACACCTTGAAGGGACCAACAAATCGAGGAGCCAGTTTATTGCATGGGACCTGGAGGTGCAAATTACGGGACAATAACCACACTATCTGCAACCTGGAAAGTCGGTGCTGGCAGACATCTACAGTCAGCTGCACTGACCCACATAGGTTATGCTGTACCCGAACCCATGAGGAACGGAGTGCATGCAAATGCTCATCCAGAGCTGGAATAGCTTGTGCACGGAAGGTTTCAGGAAGAACAGAGGGTTGGAACCCATAGTTAATCAAGAAAGGGGAACTCTTAGTGGAAGAGTTCACCGCACAATTTCTGGCAAACTCCGCCCAGGGCAACAGGGTAGCCCAATTGTTGTGGTGGTCAGAAACATAGCAGCAGAGGAACTGCTTCAAGGCTTGGTTCGACCTTTCTGCTGCACAGCTGGATTGCGAATGGTATGTGGAGGAGAATGTCAACTGAATTCCCATTTGCGCACAGAAACACCTCCAGAAGCGGGACATAAACTGGCTTCCTCTGTCAGACACATCACCTTCGGGATACCATGGAGTCGGAACACCTCCTTTGCGAATACCACCGCCAATTCCTGCGTGGATGGCAAGTCCTTGAGTGGCACAAAGTGAGCCATCTTTGGAATTTGTCCACAATCATAAGTATTGAAGTAAAGCCCATGGACCTGGGAAGTTCCACACGTGGTGCAGGCAGCAGGAAGGGCGGCACAATCATAGCGTAGGCTCGGCCACCAAAATAGTCTAGACCAGATTAATTGGTCGCACCCAATGTGGCCAGCGATTTTGGAAGCATGGTATGTCTCCAGGATTTTAATGCGGAATTGAGCCGGTACAAAACATCTCCCACTAGGAGTCTCTGCTGGGTCAGATGCTTGGGCGGCCAGTATCTCCTCTCCCAGAGGAGAGGTAATACAGGTATGAATCATGGCCAGAATGTGATCAGCAGGAATGATCGGAGCGGAAGGAAACCCCTCCTTGGGCCAACTGGTGTGACAGGGTGTCAGCCTTAACATTTTTCGAGCCTGGAGGGTAGGAAACCATGAAATTAAACCTGGATATGAATAGTGTCCATCTAGCCTGCCGGGAGGACAGCCGATTGGCTTCAGACAAGTATGTCAAATTCTTATGGTCTGTAAGAATCAAAATGGGGGAACTGGTACCCTCCAACAGATGACTCTTTCAATGCCAAAATTATAGCCAGCAACTCCCTGTCACCAATCTGATACACCCTTTCCTCCTTAGTTTTTTCCAGAAGTAGCCACAAGGGTGCAAAGCCTCTCCAGGAGCTGACCGTTGAGAAAGGAGGGCGCCTACTCCAATCTCTAACACATCAACTTACAGGGTAAAGGGTAGGGCGGGATTGGAATGTACCAGGATCGGAGCTGCAGAAAATGCTGCTTTGAGATTGTCAAAGGCAGAAGGTGCATCAGAAGACCATTCTAACATTTTGGCTCCTTTCCGCGTCATCAGTGATTGGTTTTACAATGGTTGAGAAATTTTTTATAAATTTACGGTAATAGTTTGCAAAGCCCAGAAATCTTTGAATTGCCTTCAGTCCACCCGGACGAGGCCACTGAACCACAGCCGACAGTTTTTGGGGTCCATCGCAAACCCAGATGCGGAGATAACATACCCAAGACAGGTAACTCGGGTCTTGTGAAACACTTTTCCAACTTGCAGAACAAGTTGTTTTCTCTCAGGAGCGAAAGGACCTTGGATACATCAGCATAGTGGGCCTCCACCATTGGAGAATGGATAAGGATGTCATCCAGATATACAACAACGCAGCTTTGCAAAAGTTCTCTCAGGATGTCAGTTATGAATTCTTGGAAGACAGCGGGAGCATTGCACAGGCCAAAGGGCATGACCAGATATTCATAATGCCCACTCCGGGTGTTGAATGATGTCTTCCATTCATGCCCTTGTTTAATCCTGACCAAATTGTAAGCCGCCCTCAAATTGAACTTAGTAATCATAGTAGAACCTTTGAGGCGGTCAAACAGCTCAGTAATCAATGGTATGGGATACGCATTCTTTACCATCAGTTTGTTTAAGCCCCGATAATCGATACAAGGGCGTAGTTCTCCGTCCTTCCTTTTTAAAAAAAAAAAAAAAATCCAGCACCCGCAGGGATTAGGATTTCCGAATGATGCCCCTTTCCAAGGCATCAGCCACATACTCTTATTCTCTTCCACAGATAGAGGGTACGTACAACCCCGCGTAGGGGTAGTCCCAGGCAAGAGCTCGATCATGCAATCGTTTGGTCTATGGGCCTGCCTGGACTTTTTTAAATAACTCGGAAAACTGCGAATAAGCCTCAGGTCCCCCAGGACAATATCTCACAGTGCTCCAGTCAATTTTAGGGTTATGTTTTTGTAACCATGAGAACCCTAATACAATAGCATAGTGCGGGGAGTCTATCACCTGAAACTTCAGGGTTTCCTTATGCAACGCTCCCACGCTTAGGGTAAGTGGGGCCGTCTCATGGGTAATATGTGCTGGCAGCAGGGGTCTTCCATCAATAGCTACAACTGCCAATGGAGTGCCATGAGGCAGTAAAGAAATCCCAAAAAGCTCAGCGAATGCGGCGGCCACAAAATAACCTGCCACGCCAGAGCAGGCACAGATAGACTCTTTGGCCCAAGATAGGACTATGTCCAGCAAGGGTTTAGCCTGAGAGGCTTCAGGGGACTGTGAGATGCCACCTAAGATCTGTCCCCGACAGGATCTTTTCGTGAGTGTGTCTCCCGGACATACCGGGCATGATTTCAGGAAGTGACCATTCTTAACGCAGTATAGACATAGTCCCTCCCTCCGCCTATGAGCCCTCTCCTCCGCAGAGAGTCAGGTAGCCCCCACCTGCATAGGTTCACCACCCATAGTGTCGGAACCAGGAGGCATGGGAGGACAGGGTGGGCAAGAAAAGCTGTAGGATATGCTGGTAGGATGCCTCCGTAGGCGCTCCTTAAACAAGGGTCTCTCCCGAACCTGTGTATCTATGAGGATGATAAAGGATATAATTTCATCCAGACTATTAGGTAGGTCAGGAGCAGCAATCTCGTCCTTCATGTAATCGCAAAGCCCTTGGGAGAATGCAGCTATCAGGGCCTCATTGTTCCACCCTACTTCGGCTGCTAGGGTTCGAAACTCAATTGCGTATTCCGCCATGGTGCTGTTACCCTGGCGGATGGTCATCAGATGTTTGGAAGCTAAGATCCCGTGACCTGGCACGTCAAATACACTTCTAAACGAGGCCACAAAATCATATATTATGGGTTTCTCTGTCTCCCATAATGGATTCGCCCAAGCCAATGCCTTGCCAGCCAGGAGAGAAATCATAAGTCCAACCCTACAGCGCTCAGTAGGAAAGGCATGAGGAAGCATCTCGAGGTATATGCCCAACTGATTAAGGAATCTGCAACATAACTCAGGTTCCCCACTATAGCGTTGTGGGAGTGGAGCGGATCCAGTTAACCCTCTGACCAGTCCTGCATCAGAGATGGCAACAGCTGTAGGTGCCGAAGGAGAAACTGGGGTGCCCACCTGCTGCGGGTTATAGCGTTTCCAGTGAGCGGTTCTGCCAAGCAGGGTCTGCAAGACACTTGCCAACTGATCAATACGTTGATCCTGATCCTGCATTCTGTCAAATATTCTCTGTAAAGGAGGATCACTATCACCGTCTGTTGTCATGCACCCTTACGTACTGTTACGGCTGGCAAGCAAAACCAGGAGTCAGACGGTATAGTTAATAGAACCTTTATTATGAGAATAATTACAGTAATGCAATATATAAACACACAGTGGGTGATTGAAACGGCGAGCACTGTATCAGGAATAGCAGTCTCCCAGTCTCTACACCACACTGTCTGAGATTAGGCCTCAGCCCACTGGAGTCTCGTGGTAATGCCCAAGAGATACTGACTCAGCCGAGCGTCGCTGAAGCGGCGGCGCTGGAAACAAGGTACTGTGACACCATGGAATCGACATGGCATCCACTGCTAGAGCTAGAGGGTCCCTCCAAAGGGAGCAGAACAATGGAAAATTCCGGTTGTGTCCGGTTGCCATCAGGTCGACACAAGGAAGACCCTATTTCTGGACAGTGAGGTCGGACACATCCTGGTGAAGATCCCACTCTCCGCTGTCTACTGTATGTAGGCTTAGGAAGTCAGCTAGAATGTTGTCTACCCCAGGAATATGAAAGGCGGAAATGGCAGGAACATGTTCCTCTGCCCAAGATAAGATGACCTTAACTTCTAGTCAAGCCGCGAGACTTCTTGTTCCGCATTATTTGTTGATGTATGCCAGAGCCGTGGTGTTGTCGGACTGGACTCCAACTGGACAGCCTTCCAGATGAGACATCCAATACCTGAGGGCATTAAATATTGCCTGAAGCAGGGCTCAAAATTTCCACTCGCCACTAGCCAATGGTGAGTGAAAATTTAGCCCTGGCGAGTAGAAATTCAGCCCTGGTGGGTATGTTATGGCTTGCAGTGGCGAGTAACGTTTCAGGTCTGGCTACTAGCAAAGGACTTCAACTTTTAAGCCCTGGCCTGAAGCTCCAGAACGTTGATGGGAATGAGAGACTCCTCCGTTGACCACCTACCTTGAGCGTTCATGTAACCTAGGATCACTCCCCAACCGATTAGGCTGGCATCTGTTGTAACCGGTGTCCAGAAGGATATCAGCAAGAGTCTGCCCTTCATCAAATTGGAGAGGTCTAGCCACCAAGACAGACTCAGTTCCACGTGAAGTGGTAGAGAGATCAACGTCTTCAGGAGATTCAGTTTGCCTCTGCAGACCTGGATCACAAACCTCTGAAGTTCCTTTGCGTGAGCCATCGCAAATGGTACCTCCTCTAAGGTGGATATCATCTTCCTCACCAGAGATGTCAACTTCATTGCAGGAACTGGATTGCAAGCCAGGACTGCGGATACCTTGTGGGTGATCTGGTGAGCTACATCGTCACTGAGTAACACCATGGCCTTCAGGGTGTCGAATAGAAGACCCAAAATGACCATTCTCTGAGATGGAATTAAATCCAACTTGTCCTTGTTCAGAATACACTCGTGCTAGGCGAGAATGTGTAGACAGTCCTGGATCTGCCGATGAAGGAGTTCTGGAGAGGGGGCCTTCAAGAACAAGTCATCCATGAAAGTAGTAACTCTGATCCCTTCTCTGTGCATGATGGAGACCAGCGGGCCAAAGACGCGATTGAAGACCTGGGGACCGTAGTCAGACTGAAGGGGAGATCAGAAAACTGGAAGCACCCTTTGTCACAAGCAAACCTGAGATACTGCTAGCTCTCCAGATGGATAGCTTTGTGCAGATAGGCATCCTGAAGGCCGAGAGAAGCAAGAAATTCCCCAGGACATTCCTTGTGAAAAACAGTCTTGATATCACGGTGCCCATGCTATTTGGCGACATTCTGTCAGTTTACACTCCTGCCTACCCCTATTGGCTGCACTGTTATTGTCCCGCCCAGTATTTGCCTTTAAATACTGGGTTCTGGCACTTCTCCAGTGCCAGAACGTGGTGTTTCATTACCAGCTCTTGTTCCTGTTATTCGTGTGATCTCAGTGTATCGACCCGGCCTGCCTGACGACCCTGCATCTTGTTCCTGCCTGTGTGCAGACCCGGACTGTCTGACGATTCTGCATCAGACTCCCAATACTATTTTCAACATTTTCCGGCCAGGATAATTTATGTGGTGTTATTCCCATTTTATATTACACATGTGAGTGTTTATATTAAACTGATTTGTCATGTCTATATATTAGGTAATATTGTATGTATATTCTTAATCAATATTTCTTTGTGTGTGTATAAACATACATTTTTATTATTGTTTTAAGGCAACATTCTAATCCTGCTCAAATAGTTCATTAGAGCTTCTTAAGGTTAGAACATTGTATCTGCCTGATTGTATTTCTTTTAACTTAAAGGTCGGGTTTTTCCAGAGAAAGGTCAGCACCAAAGCATTTGGTTATACAGAGAGCACACCTGGCAACCACAGATATGGTTGAAACCCTAGCTACTAGGCGAATAGCATCAAAAATGGCTGCAGAAATATAATGCTCAGCTTCAGAGATGTTGTCCAGAAGTCGCAACAAGTCAGCTGTGGGATCCCCCTGGTGTACAGCAATGGCCCTGTTCACTCAAGCAGCGATGAAGGAGGGGTGTAATGAGGTACCTGAAGTAGAAACGATAGCTTTTAGAAGTCTCAAGCTTCCTATCTGTCCAATCCTTAAGAACAGATGCATCAGCCACAGGTAGAGCTGTGGATTTAGAGAGTCTGGAAATCGGGGCATCCACTTTAGGAGGTTGAGCCGCTTCGGAGAAGGGATATGACTTAGCAAACTTCCTTGATAAAGCAGATTTCTTGTAAGGGGATTTGTACTCATCTAAAACAAGTTGATCAAGAGTGGGATTAGGTGGAAAGAAGGTACTTTGCTTCTTAGGCATCTGAAAGACATCAGAAGGGTCCTTCGGAACTTAAGAACCAAGAGGAATGTTCAGAGTACTGCCCTGATCAGGCCCTCAGCAGAGGTTTCAGGGTCAGCTTCAAAGGGGTCCCCAAAAAATTGGGATGAAACTTCCTCAGAAGATCCCCCCCTCAACTGAGTCCACCTACAATTCCTCCTCAGAGGAATCAGTTACATCAGGCACACCCTGTGGTTTTGGTATGGAAGACCTGAGTGAGGTAGGGGGACTGGAAGACCCCCTGTAATTGAGTTGTAAGGTAGACTTTAAGTCTGTAGTAGTAGCCTTAAACTCTCACATCCACAGTGGCTCTAGTGCATGGCTGGAGGTCCCTGGAGGAGAGGCAGGGGTGGCAGCACATGAAGGGCATAAATGACCTAAGTATTCTCTAGGAAACCCTGATTGACATGAAGAGCAATGCACAATGGGGGTCACAGACACCCCAATATCCTTAGTTTTTGGTCTAGTCCCAATGGGTCTGACATCCTAACAGGGTAGTAAACGTCTGAAAGTATTAGGTAAAACCCAAATACAGTGTTCTAGATTAAAATTTCACTCCAGAAATAGTGAAAATACACTTAACTGGCAGGAGAAGTGTTAATCTGCTAAGGAGAGGTGGTGAGTCCAAGCCCTGCGTAGGATACTCATGAAGGGAAGGAAACAAAATGGCGTCCTCCTGAGTCAATCACAAACGAGCCCGTGAAACGGGGGCTCATGGGAAATGTAGTTTTCCTTCAAGTACCCTAAAAACAGTGCCCAAAGCCCCCTGAAACACTCAGAATGTAAACCGGATACCAGGACAAGGGTAGTCAAACAGAATGAGCCGTCTCTGAAGTCGCTATGTTGAGCGGATGCAGAGATATGTTCCGAAGTGTAAAGTCCCATAGAGCATGGAGCTTATCAAATAATACAATTTAAGTAAAGAGTGTCTAAAAAGTAGAAAACACATAATAATATAAATAACACTGAACCCAGTAGGGAAAGTAATAAACCCCATTAAAGCTCACAACATGGCAAACGAAGGGTAAATTTACCACAGAAACTCAAGTGCTCCAAAACCCCAAGGGACAAACATGTAAACCCAATGAATACAGGAGTATAACAGGAACTCCTGGGCTGAGGGGAAGCGTGGGACAAGTGGACCTCAGCACTCAATGGGTTGCTCACCTTTTTAGCATGTCTTCTGTCTTCAGATTACCATTAGTAAAGAAGAAGCCTCAGTGGACTTCTCCTAGGGAAAAAACATGCTACATAAGATTTTCCCCTCAGGGCTGGAAGGTCCACAACAGCACCTGGGAACTGAGCACTCCACCACTGGGACATCAGTAATGGTAATCCGCCTAATGATAGGTATTCCTTATCTAACAGAAAACAATAGCTATAACTATAGCAGAACTGTTCTCGTGTCTTGCTTGTTCAAGGAACAAATCTTCCTGGATGGGGATTGGCTGGTGACCAGCTAAGGAGGGAAGGAAGGTTCCACACTGCACTTCTTTTCAAGAATTGCTCCTGCCTACTTAAAGGGGCGGTCTTTTCAAAGTTACCTGTAACCTATATTGGATGGCAGAGAAACTACTATAGCCATCTGTACCCCCAGACGAAAGGAGAATAAGAGCTATACATGAGTGCATATACAAACACACAGGGAAAAGAAAGGCTCAGAATGGGACATACAGTGGACCAAAGCACACAAAGGGTTACTCACCAGTCTGTCTTCAGGCTCCCATCTCTAGGAGACTCAGCCATAAGCAACAGACTTATCATAAAGTCAATCTCCACAGAGAAAAAAGGTCCACAAAGTTCCTGTGAATTAGGAAATCCAACTCCAGGGAAGACAGTGATAGAAGCCCACCTACTGGGGAACTATACAGCACCATATCCATGGAAAAATAACAAAAACCTAGAAAGACTAAAAAGTTGCTCTGATTGCGCCTATCTTGGATGAAGGACACATGAATCTGGAGAGGTGTTGAGCCTGAGAGATGAGAACGGCGTTTTCTGTCTTTTTCAAGTGCCCTGCCCTCCTGGAGGAGGTAGTTCAACCCCATGGTTTCTGTATTTAATACTGGATGTAAGAGAAAATATATGTACCCTTGTTTGAAAGAGGAGCACCACCTTTATCGAATTAGGATACTCTAGTCCTACTAGCGGTGGGGGGATGCAAACCTGAGGGTGTTTTTGTGTGTTTACCTGTGATGACATAAACATAGTGTAACGGACAGTATATGTCCTTTAATAATGAGAAATATTTGTTGGGGTGTGCCATTTTAATGAATATTTAAAATGTATTTCTGGCCATAAACATTTAGGATGCACAGGTCTCAACATTTTTTTTAATCTGATAAAACTACAAACTGCATTACTGTTGTAAACATTGCAGTTTTGGGGGATGTTCATGCTTTTGCAAAGTTGCAGGCACTGGCTCAAATATTTGGTGCAAAATCAAAGTTACTTACAACCCTGTATTATCCACACATTTAAGAAACTCTGGCCTGGATTACACCGCAATTGTTAATTTCATCAATTATTTTATCTCTAGAAATGTCTACATATTCAATGAAAATATTCTAGAGAAAATGGGATTTTTAACCTTACTGATAAATCCTTTTCTCTTACTTCATTGAGGGATGCAGGGATCAGGAGGCAGGGCACTGGAAATTAAACTCCTCCAACGCCTTGCCCTCTATAACCCTCAATCAATCTGGTATTCCTCAGATAAGGGTTAGTAAAGCTAAAAAAGGTAGAGACACCACCACAGAGCAGCCAAGAAATAGAAGAGTACCCCTCAGTGGACTAAGAGATTAATCAGTAAGTACAAAAATACAATTTTCTTCTATCGTCCTTAAGGGATACAGTGACCACAGGGACATCCCAAAAAAATAGGAGGAGGGAGAGAAAATAGTTAACAACGGCCTGCAAACCACTGAAGCACAAACTGGCCTCTTGTTTTGCAAAAACATTAACTTTATACAACTTAGTGAAAGTGTGAACAGACTACCATTACACTAACTTGCAAAGCAGGTTAAGAGACGCTTGATTTATCTGTTAGTTATATGCTAATAGAAGAGATCAAATGAGCAGTAATCAGGAATGAAGCAAGAGACAATTTACGCCCCAAGACAACAATAGTCTGAAGCAGGATGACAAAGTGTCCAATTTTTGAAAGTGCTGGGTGGAAAGAACTTATTGGATAAGACAAAGTACCTGCCACAGTACCTTGTTTCCAGCGCTGCTACTTCAGCGCTGCTCGGCATCTTTCCACACATCATGTGCAGGCAAGAGGCTTCAAGCATGCTGCAGGCCTCTGTTTTATGTGTGTATTTCCTGTAGTCTCCTCCTACCTACTTCCTCCCTCTAGCTGCTCCTCCTACCTACTTCCTGTGAAAGGGTTTAAAGGGCAGACTGAGTCCTGACTCAGTCCCCCTTACGTTGTTGTTCCGAGCAGTTCATTTTCAAGTATTCCTGTGTATGATTCGGCTTGTCTGTCCATCCATTCTAGTGTTGACCTCTGGCTCTGACTAGTCTCCTTGGCCTTCCGATTTGGCTCAGATATCCTTTCTGGTGCATACCTGTGGCTCTGGCTGACTACCCGTTCTGTGTATGGCCTAGGCTTGTCTGACTTCCCATACTGGTGTTGACCTGGGGCTCTATCCACTGCGCATCCAGCATTCCATCGCTTCAGTGGATATCTTGTCTGGTGCTAACCTGTGGCTCTGGCTGACTACCCTCTCTGTGTATGACTTTGGCTCGTCTGACTATCCTATCTGGTGCTTACTAGAAGGTTTTTTCTGTTCACTTTGTTGGTTCCGTTATTCAGACATCCTTCCTAGTACTGACCTGGGGCTCTAGCAGATGCCTAGCTGCTGACTGCAGACAGTCAGTATCTCTTGGGTGTTACCTTAAAACAAGACTCCAGTGGGCTGAGGCCTAGTCTCGGACAGTGTGGTGCAGAGATTGGGAGACTGCTATTCCTGATACAATGCTCACCGTTTCAATCGCCCACTGTGTGTATATTTATATATATTGCATTACTCTCATTATTCTCATAATAAAGGTTCTATTAACCCTTTCAGTGCCGGATTATTGGGCCATTTCCTGTACCCTGCAGGCCAGACACTTTTTCAGCATTTTTGCTATCCTTCCATTTAGGCTTGATTTACTCTGGTGATTTTTAGTTACATATGAAAAACTATATATTGTTTTTTTCAGAACAATTGAGGTACCTTACATGAAGAGAATTTTACATCGTGCAAAAAGCTATGATGCCATAATAACAAAAAAAAATGAAATTTTACTCATTTTGCTAAAATCACATACTATGTATCAAAAACATTTACCTTGATTGAAAAAGTTTCAATTATTTGAAAAATCCCCGAGTCCCGAGTGTAAAAATACCAAATTTGTATAGTTTTACCTACGTCCATGGCTAGCGTAAAGCCCTAATCACCAGCAGCACAAAATGACATTTTCAACTTTATAAACTAATATGTGCATTCTAGGGTTTTTGTAGTAAAGCTACCCTAAAACAGTGGAATAACTTATAAAACTATATATTTCTGGAAAGTAGACAACCTGTTGCATCTAATGAGGGGTGACTTGCCTTATTACCCCAATCCTGGTGTGCACAAATGCCTCCAGAATGTGGCGCTAATGAAAAAAAAGTAATTTTCTTACATTTCTGCCCCTTCAAATGTACTGAAATCTGTGGAAACCATGGCATTTCCAACTGTATTCATTAGCTAGGGCTCTTAGGAGAAAAATGACACATCATTGGTATGAGTTCACCTACCTCAGGGGGCGCTACAAGTACAAAACTACACCTATTGCAACATCTTAATTTTTCTAACATTTTCTCAAACATTACTATCGGTACAAAAATGGTTATAACAACTAGAGAAGTGAAGAAAGGCTACACAAACTATACCATTTTGAAAAGAAGACACCCTGTCACATCTAATGATGGGTGACTTGCCTTGCTACCTCAAGCCTGTTGTGCACAAATGCCTCCAGAAGGTGGGGCTATTGAAAAAAAAAGGCATTTTCTTACATTTCTGCTCCTTCAGATGTACTGAAATTTGTGAAAACCATGACATTTCCAACTGTATTCATTAGCTAGTGATCTCAGGAGAAAAATGACACCCAATTGGTATGAGTTCACCTACCTCAGGGGGCGCTACAAGTACAAAACTACACCTATTGCAACCTCTAATTTTTCTAACATTTTCTCAAACA
This sequence comes from Rhinophrynus dorsalis, assembly GCA_037306005.1. Taxonomy (NCBI): domain Eukaryota; kingdom Metazoa; phylum Chordata; class Amphibia; order Anura; family Rhinophrynidae; genus Rhinophrynus; species Rhinophrynus dorsalis. The sequence goes on from CM074718.1 coordinate 509,996,903, forward strand.
TTACTATCTGTACAAAAATGGTTATAACAACTAGAGAAGTGAAGAAAGGCTACACAAACTATACCATTTTGAAAAGGAGACACCCTGTCGCATCTAATGATGGGTGACTTGCCTTGCTACTTCAAGCCTGGTGTGCACAAATGCCTCCAGAAGGTGGCGCTAATGAAAAAAAATAGGATTTTAGTCTTACCTGTTAAATCCTTTTCACTTAGTCCATACAGGTTACTGGTACAATGGGAGGCGATCCGCCCCTTTAAGTAGGCAGGAACATTCATCAAAATGTATGCAGGGGGTGGAGCCTCCCCTCCCTCTTAAGCTGCCTTCAGCCAGATTGATTTGAGACACTAAAACTGACCACAGGTAAGAAAGAAAAGGAAGACTCCTGTGAGCATGCCCCAAAGTTCTCCCACTGAATGCCACAGGAGAGCCAAGCATGGTCCCTTGACAGGGTGGGAGACCAGTAACCTGTATGGAGTAAGTGAAAAGGATTTAACAGGTAAGACTAAAATCCTATTTTCACTGTCTTCCAATACAGGTTACTGGTACAATGGGATGTACAAACATTGAGCTTTCCCAGAGGCGGGAAGTAAGGCAAGGACCAAGCGCAAGGCCCAAAAGTCACCAGAACTGCTATGAATCAATTAATCATAGCGCCCAAAAACAGAAGTGTCAACGGACACCAACCAGGGGTAAAAACGAACCCCCGAACTATCACAGCACACTGAACTAGAGCCAACAGGGCTCAACAGCAAAGAAGCACTAAGAACCACAGAAGTAGAAGATCCTAAACAGGCAAGACTGCCTCCAGGACCTTCCTCCCAAAGCTGGCATCAGCCGAGGCCAGTACATCTACACGATAGTGCTTCGAGAATGTGTGCACAGAGGACCAAGTGGCCGCCCGGCACAGTTGATCAGCAGACGTCTGATTCTTATAGGCCCAAGAGGCCCCAATTGATCTGGTGGAATGAGCAGTAACCATGAAGGGAACGTGCTTATTCCGCAGCTTGTAGGCTTCACGAATGGTAGATTTTATCCAAGATGCAATAGTCACCTTGGATGCCGGTCTCCCTGCCTTAGGCCCCTCAGGAATGACGAACAGGGCGTCAGACTTCCTGATAGACTCAGTGCGATGAACATAAAATTTAAGACAACGCACAATATCCAACAAATGGAGATCTCTCTCCTTGTCAGAGGAAGGGTTAGGACAGAAAGAGGGCACCACAATCTCCTGATTGATGTGAAACTCTGAAACAATCTTGGGTAAAAACTCCTTGGAAGTGCGGAGCACAGCCTTATACTTGTGGAACACCAAGTAAGGAGGTTTACAAGACAGAGCTTGTAACTCTGCTACCCGGCGAACTGAGACAATATCCAAGAGAAAGGCCATTTTCCAGGTCAAGAGACGTAAAGGAATAGAAGCCAAGGATTCAAACGGGGGTCTCTGGAGAACCCCCAGCACCAAATTGAGGTCCCACTGGGGAGCTGGACTCTTGAAGGCAGGCCGAACATGAGCCACACCTTGGAAGAAAACTTTAACATCAGGAAGAATAGCAATGCGTTCCTGGAAAAATACAGACAGAGCAGAAGTCTGAACTTTGAGAGAACTCAGGCTGAGTCCCTTTTCAACTCCATCCTGCAAAAAAGCCACGACTGTGGGAAGATGGAAATCAAGTGATAGATCCTTATCAGCACACCATGCAACAAAAGTTGACCATATGCGATGATAGATCTTGGAAGACACAGGCTTGCGAGCTCTAAGCATCATAGACACCACTGAAGAGGAAAACCCTTTCTTCTTCAAAATTGAGGATTCAACCTCCAAGCCGTCAAATGGAGATTCTGAACATCCTCCATCCACAGATATCCTTGAAGAAGTAGATCTGGACGGGCAGGAAGCGGGAAGGGATCCGCCACTTGACATGGCTAGCAGTTCCGGATACCAGGACTGACGAGGCCAATTCGGGGTGATTAGGATGACAGGACAACGCTCCATCTTCAGCTTCTGGATGACTCTGATCAACAGAGGGAGAGGAGGGAAGATGTACGCTAGGGAGAACTCCCAAGGGATTGACACTGAGCACTGAAACGACCCAACACTGCCCCCCATCCCCGGAGGCTGGCATCCGTCGTGACTGTGGTCCAATAGGGAACCTGAAAGGACCTCCCTTTCAGGAGATGAGACAGGTCCAACCACCATTCCAAGCTCAGCTCGACATGAGGAGGCAGAGAGACTGACAGATGCTGATGATCTGGATGATTCCTGCACGTCTGAATCACAAACCTCTGAAATTCCCTGGTGTGTGCCATAGCAAATGGCACTGCCTCTATCGTGGAAATGAATTTCCCCACCAGAGAAGTCAACTTCGGCACTGGAACCCTGTCGAGCTCCAGGATCCTGGATACACGGAGAGCAATCTGATGAGCCGCTTCCTCCGGTAAAAATACCATGCACTGTTGAGTGTCGAACAGGAGACCCAAGAAGAGGATCTGTTGAGATGGGACCAAGTCTGACTTGTCCAGATTCCCAATCCAGCCGTGGCGATTGAGTGTCTGGATGCACAACTGAACCTGCTGGTGAAGGATCTCCGCAGATGAAGCTTTCAGGAGCAGATCGTCCATGTAGGGAGACACCCTGACACCATCTCGATGAAGCACAGCTATCAAAGCTCCCAATACTCTCTGAAAAACCTGAGGAGCTGAAGTCAGTCCAAAGGGAAGAGCTGAAAACTGAAAGTGGCCTTTGTGACAGGCAAACCTGAGATACCGTCTGCTCTCTGGATGAATAGGGATGTGAAGATATGCATCTTGGAGGTCCAGGGAGGCAAGGAACTCCCCTGGAGACATTGCGGCTATCACAGAACGCAGAGATTCTTGACGATAGTGGGAACTCACAAAAAAGGAATTGAGATCCTTGAGGTCCAAAATAGGACGAGCACCCCCGTCCTTTTTGGCCACAACGAACAGGTTGGAATAAAATCCTGAACCTGTGTCCCCTGAGGGGACCAATTCCAGGACCTCTTTGTCCAAAAGATCCTGAATAGCGTAGTCAAACAGACGTCTTTTTGTAGGCTCCTGAGAAGGACGAGTAAAATGGAACCGAAAAGGAGGAAGGGAAGAGAAAGGGATCCTGTATCCCTCTGATACCACCTGAATAACCCAAGGGTCCGTCACTGACTCCTCCCAAATCCAGCAAAAGATGTGGAGACGTCCACCTACAGCCGGATGAGGACCCGGGTTCGGTGAGTCATACCGAAGCAGTCTTGGAGGTCTTGGCCTTGGGGGCAACTTTGGGCTTCCAGGACTGTTTGGGCTTGGAGGAGGAGCGCGCAGAGGACGGACCTGCCTGGAACGCAGAGCGTGTCTCAGTTTGGAAGGAATGAAAGGACCAATTGCGTTTGGCTGGAAACTTCTTTTTGAAGACTGATGGTAGAAGAGTACTTTTACTACCAGTAGCCTCACTAATCATCTCCTTAACTTCAGATCCAAACAGTAAGGTCCCTTGGAAGGGTAATGAAAGCAAGGCTTTCTTAGAAGCGGTGTCAGCAGACCAAATTTTCAGCCAAAGAGCACATCTAGCCACCACAGAGGTAGTGGAGGCCCTCGCCATCATGCGCACAGCATCAAAAGCAGCGTCAGAAACATAATTTTGAGCTTCTGATATGTTAGCAAGAAGCTGTAGCTGCTCAGACACTGGCGCATCCTGGCGAACTGCCTCAGTAAGCTGTTCAGTCCAGGCCGCAATAGCCCGGTTAACCCACGCCACTGCAAAGGTTGGACGCATGGCAGTGCCAATAGAGGCAAAAATAGATTTAAGACAAGTTTCTAACTTTTTGTCGTCCAATCTTGCAGGGCAGAAGCATCAGATACAGCTAAGGTAGTAGATTTAGATAACCTAGAAACTGGAGCATCCACTTTAGGATGATGAACCCATTTAGCCAGTTCAGCCTCAGGAAAAGGGTAAAGTTTAGCAAACTTTTTGGACACAGAAGAGGATTTATCAGGATTCCTCCACGCATCAGAGACTAAACGAGCAAGAGTAGGATTAGTAGGAAAACATATAACAGCTTTAGACGGTTTTTGAAAAACGTCAGTTGGATCATGAGTAGGTTCCTGAGTCAAAGGAGGGTTGAGCATGGTTAGCACAGCTCTGATCAAACCCTCAGCAGAGAGTTCAGGGTCACATTCAAAAGGGTCACCAATAGACCTGGTAGATTCAATAACAGTGCCTTCCTCAGCATCAGAATCCTGTAAAAGTTCTTCCTCAGAAGAATCAGACATATCAGGAGCCCCCTGTGGCTTGGGCAGGGAGGTGCTGACTGTGGAGGGGGTCTGCCAAACCTGAAGAGCCCCCTGAACCTGAGAGGGAAAGAGTTGAAGAGTGGATCTGAGATCCCTAGTGGCAGCCTTGAACTCTTTCACCCAAGTTGGCTCAATGGCGTGACTGGAAAGCCCAGGGTTGCTGGCATAAATGACCAGAAAATTCTCTAGGCAGCCTAGAGTGACAAGAGGAGCAAAACACAATGGGGGAAACTGACAACCCAGCCTCCTTAGTCTTGGGTCTAGCCCCTGACTCCAGTGGAGTAGACATGCTCACAGCGTCAGATATACTCCACTGACAAGAATCACCCAATTGAAGTGTGAAAGATTAAAAATTCACCCCAGAAATGTCTACAATTAAACTTATCTGGCAAGCGAAGGGTTAATCTGCGGAGGAGAGAGAGAAGGCTCGAGCCCTGCGTAGTATACTCGCTAAGAGTAACTCACAAAATGCCTGCCGCGACAGTAGCCAATCAGAAAACGGGCACGAAACCAGCGCTCATGGGAAACGTAGTTTTTCTCAGAAGTACCCCAAAACAGTGCCCGAAACCCCCCCAGACCCCCAACCCACCGAATCATACAACTGGATGATAGAGCAAGGGAAGAACAACAAAATGAGCCCACTCGGAAGTCGCTGTGACAAGCGGTTCCAGAGATACGTCCCACACTGTGTAAACCCATAGAGAGTAAAGGAGCAATGGCATCTATGCGGGAAAAGCACGCTTAAAGGCGCGGAACATTAACTTTTAATAAATTTACCCTGACAGAAAAAAGTTACCAAACACACACAAAACACATGTAAAACATGATAAAACAATATCCCAATGAGAGAAATACCAGGGAAAAGGTTAAAACCCCCATAAACTGCTCCAAAACTCAGGGAATACACACAGACATTGCATAAATACAGGCAATATGAAGAAAAACACCCTATGAGTGCTGGAGTGCATAATGAGAACTCCCAAATACAAGCCCAAAGAAGGGACACTGTGGGACAAGTGGACCTTCAGCACTCAAAGGGTGGCTCACCTTTCTAAAGGACTTATGTCTTCAGGTAACCATGTTAAAAGGGAATTAACCAGAGGAAAATTCCCCAGCAGGGAAGCTACTTGACTCAAGTTGTTCCCTCTTCAGGGCATAAGGTCCACCAGAAAATCCCTGGAAGCTGCACTAGCCACTTTGAGAGATGTTCTCCACCTGGTGTGCACAGCACGCAGGAACAAATCAATCTGGCTGGTTCTGGCTGAAGGCAGCTTAAGAGGGAGGGGAGGCTCCACCCCTTGATGAATGTTTCTGCCTACTTAAAGGGGCAGATCGCCTCCCATTGTACCAGTAACCTGTATTGGACGACAGTGAAAGAGGATTTTAGTCTTACCTGTTAAATCCTTTTCACTTAGTCCATACAGGTTACTGGTAACTCTGGGAGGTGATCCGCCCCTTTAAGTAGGCAGGAACACTTCTCCAAATGTATGCAGGGGGTGGAGCCTCCCCTTCCTCCTTAGCTGCTTCCCAGTCAGCTTAACTCCAGAATGATTTGTGACCCTACCAATTGACCAGAAAAGGGAGAGAAGAAGACGACTCCTGGGAGCATGCCCCGAAGGACTCCCACAAATTGCCACAGGAGAGTCAAGCATGGTCTCTTGACAGGGTGGGAGACCAGTAACCTGTATGGACTAAGTGAAAAGGATTTAACACGTAAGACTAAAATCCTCTTTTCACTGTCGTCCAATACAGGTTACTGGTAACTCTGGGATGTCCAACCATTGAGTTACCCTGAGGTGGGAAAGAGGCAAGGACCAGGCGCAAGGCCCCCAAAGTCACCAGGACCTCTATGAACCTACTGGACAGAGATCCCAACAAAACAGAAGTGTCAACGGACACCAACTAAGGGTGCAAACAGGCCCCAGGAACTGTAGCACAGCACACTGAACAAGAGCCAACCAGGCTCGACAGTAAGGAAACACTAAGAACCACAGAGGAAGAAGACCCTAGACAGGCAGAACTGCCTCCAGGACCTTCCTCCCAAAGCTGGCATCAGCCGAGGCCAGCACATCCACACAGTAGTGTTTCGAGAAAGTGTGCACAGAGGACCAAGTGGCCGCCCGGCACAGCTGATCAGCAGATGCTTGATTTTTGTAGGCCCAAGAGGCCCCAATGGACCTGGTAGAATGGGCCGTAACCCTAAAGGGAACATGCTTGTTCCTCAATTCGTACGCCTTACGGATGGTAGACTTAATCCAAGATGCAATAGTCACTTTGGATGCCAGTCTCCCTGCCCTAGGACCCTCCGGAATGACGAACAGAGCGTCAGACTTCCTGATGGATTCCGTGCGATGCACGTAGAACTTGAGACAACGTACAACATCCAACAAATGGAGATCCCTCTCCTTATCGGAAGAGGGGTTAGGGCAGAAAGAGGGCACCACAATCTCCTGATTAATGTGGAACTCGGAAACCACTTTAGGTAAGAACTCCTTGGAAGTACAAAGAACCGCCTTGTCCTTGTGAAACACCAAATAGGGTGGTTTACAGGAAAGAGCTTGTAACTCCGCCACCCGGCGGACAGACACAATAGCTAGAAGAAAAGCCATCTTCCATGACAAAAGGCGTAAAGGAATAGTAGCCAATGACTCAAAGGGAGGACGCTGGAGAACTCCCAAGACCAGATTAAGATCCCACTGAGAAGCCGGACTCCGAAAAGCAGGACGCACATGAGCAACGCCCTGAAAGAAGATCCTGACATCAGGTAGCATAGCGATGCGATCCTGAAAGAAAACAGAAAGCGCCAAAGTCTGAACCTTAAAGGAACTCAGGCTGAGACCTTTATCCTTACCGTCCTGCAGAAAGGCCAGGATAGTAGGAAGATGAAAATCGTGAGACAGGTCCCTGTCAGCACACCAAGGTCGACCAGACCCGGTGATAGATCTTGGAAGAAACCAGCTTACGAGCACGGAGCATGGTAGAAACCACAGCAGAAGAAAACCCCTTTTTCTTCAAAATAGAGGATTCAACCTCCAGGCCGTCAAATGGAGACGATGAACATCCTCTTTCCACAGATAACCCTGTATCAGAAGATCTGGACGAGAGTGAAGAGGAAAGGGCTCTGCCACGGACAGAGCCAGAAGGTCCGGATACCAAGACTGACGAGGCCAATTTGGAGCGATGAGGATGACCGGACAATGCTCCACCTTCAGCTTCTGGATCACCCTGATCAACATTGGAAGAGGGGGAAAGATGTAAGCCAGGGAAAACGCCCAAGGAATCGACATGGCGTTGACTGCCAGAGCCAGCGAGTCCCTCCACCTGGAGCAGAACGTCTGAACCTTCCTGTGGTGTCTGGTTGCCATCAGATCCACCAAAGGTACACCCCACATCTGGGTTAGAAGCTGGAACACCTCCGGATGGAGCTCCCACTCTCTGCTGTCAACTGTGTGACGACTAAGAAAATCTGCCATGACGTAGTCTACGCCTGGAATGTGAACCGCAGAAATAGCGGGAACATGAACCTCCGCCCAGGACAGAATGGCCTTTACCTCTAGCCACACGGCGAGACTTCTTGTCCCGCTCTGTCTGTTGATGTAAGCCACGGCGGTGGCGTTGTCGGATTCCACTCTGACCGGACAGTCCTCCAGCTGGGATTCCCAATGGCGTAGAGCATGAAAAATCGCCCGAAGATCCAGGATGTTGATGAAGAGAAGGGACTCCTCCAAAGACCACTTCCCCTGAGCACTAATGCGGCCCAAGACAGCACCCCAGCCCGAGAGACTGGCGTCCGTCGTGACCGTGGTCCAGTAGGGTATCCGAAAAGGTCTCCCCTTCAAGAGATGGGAAAGGTCCAACCACCATTCCATGCTCAGCTCCACATGAGGAGGAAGAGATACTGACAACCTCTGATGATCTGGACGATCCCTGCACGTCTGGATCACAAACCTCTGACGTTCCCTGGTGTGTGCCATCGCAAATGGCACCGCCTCTATCGTGGAGATGAACTTCCCCACCAGGGAAAGCAACTTCGGAACTGGAATCCACTCGAGAGTCAGGATCCTCGCTGAGCAATCTGATGCGCTACTTCCTCCGGCAGGAACACCATGCCCTTCTGAGTGTCGAAAAGTAGACCCAGGAAGATGAGACGCTGAGATGGAGACAAGTCCGACTTGTCCAAGTTCACTATCCAACCGTGGCGAGTGAGGACTTGAATGCAGGCCTGAACCTGCCGGTGAAGAAGATCCGCAGACTCTGCCTACAAAAGCAAGTCGTCCATGTATGGAGTCACTCTCACTCCATCCCGATGGAGGACGGAAATCAACGCTCCCAGAACTCTGGAAAACCTGGGGAGCAGTTGTCAGCCCAAATGGGAGAGCTGAGAACTGAAAATGACCCCTGACGCAGGCAAACCTCAGATACTGCCTGCTCGCTGGATGAATGGGAATGAGCAGATACGCATCTTGCAGATCCAGAGAAGCTAGAAACTCCCCCGGAGACATGGCGGCAATCACAGTGCACAGAGATTCCTGACGATAGTGAGACTTCACCACAAAGGAATTGAGATCCTTGAGATCCAAAATAGGACGGCCCCCACCATCCTTCTTGGATACCACAAAAAGGTTGGAGTAAAACCCTGAACCGATGTCCATAGGAAGCACTGGCTCCAGGACCTCTTTGTCCAAAAGATCCTGAATAGCGCCGTCAAACAACCGCAGTTTCTCTGCATCCTGCGGAGAACGAGTAAGATGAAAACGAAGGGGAGGAAGGGAAAAGAAAGGGATCCTGTATCCTCCTGAGACCACCTGTAAAACCCATGGGTCCGACACGGATTCCTCCCAAACCCTGCGAAAGAGGTGGAGGCGGTTCGGTGAGTCATGCCGAAGCAGGTTTGGAAGTCTTGGACTTGGAGGCAACCTTGGGCTTCCAGGACTCCTTGGGCTTGGAGGAGGTACGAGGATCGGACGGAACTGTCTTGGAGGACGAACGCGCCTCCGCCTGAAAGGAACGAAAGGACCGTAAACGCTTAGCCGCCAACTTTTTCTTGAAGACCAAAAGGCAAAAGGGTACTCTTACCCCCAGTAGCCTCGCTGATTAGTTCCTTGAGCTCAGAACCAAACAAGGAAGTACCTTGGAAAGGCAAGGAAAGCAAAACCTTCTTGGATGCAGTGTCAGCGGACCAAATCTTAAGCCAAAGTGCACGCCTGGCCACCACAGAAGAATTCAGAGTCACATTCAAAGGGGTCTCCAACAGACCTGCCAAACTCAATAACTGTACCATCCTCAATATCAGAATCTAGCAACAATTCTTCCTCAGAAGAATCAGACACGTCAGGGGCCCCCTGTGGTTTAGGCAGGGAGGTCCTGATGGTAGAGGGAGCCTGCCATACCTGCAGTGCTCCCTGAACCTGAGAGGGAAAGAGTTGAAGAGTGGACCTGAGGTCCCTAGCTGCAGCCTTAAACTCTTTCACCCAAGCTGGCTCTATAGCATGGCTGGAAGGCCCTGGGTTGCTGTTAGGACCTTCTGAGCATGCTGGGCATAAATGACCAGAGAATTCCCTAGGAAGCCCTGAATGACAGGAGGAGCAATGCACAATGCGGGAAACTGATGCCCCAGCCTCCTTAGTCTTAGGTCTAGTCCCAAGCTCCAGCAGAGTAGACATACTCACAGTGTCAGATATACCCCACTGACAGAAATCACCCAATTAAAGTTTGAAATATTAAAGATTCACCCCAGAAACGTTTAAAACTAAACTTATCTGGCAAGCAAAGGGTTAATCAGTGGAGGAGAGAAGGTCCGGTCCCTGCGTAGTATACTCGATGAGAAGAACTCACAAAATGGCTGCCGCGACGGGAGCCAATCAGAAAAAAGGAGCGAAACGAGCGCTCATGGGAAACTTAGTTTTTCTCACAAAGTACCCCAAAACAGTGCCCGAAGCCCCCCAACACACTTGACTACTGAACCGGATGAAAGAGCAAGGGAGGACAAACAAAATAAGCCCACTCTGAAGTTGCTAGGTGAAGCGGTTCCAGAGATGTTCTCCACCTGGTGTGTACACACCCAGGAACAAATCATTCTGGAGTTAAGCTGACTGGGAAGCAGCTAAGGAGGGAGGGGAGGCTCCACCCCCTGCATACTGAAATGTTCCTGCCTACTTAAAGGGGCGGATCGCCTCCCAGAGTTACCAGTAACCTGTATTGGACGACAGTGAAAAGGGCATTTTCTTACATTTCTGCTCCTTCAAATGTGCTGTGAAAACCATGACATTTCCAACTGTATTCATTAGCTAGTGATCTCAGGAGAAAAATGACACCCCATTGGTATGAGTTTACCTACCTCAGGGGGCGCTAGAAGTGCAAAACGACACCTATTGCAACCTCTAATTTTTCTAACATTTTCTCAAACATTACTTGTCTGTACAAAAATGGTTATAACTACAGAAGTGAAGAAAGGCTACACAAACCATACCATTTTGGAAAGAAAACACCCTGCCGCATCTAATGAGGTGTCACTTGCCTTCTTACCCCAATACTGGTGTGCATAAATATTTCCATAAGGAGGCGATATAGGGAAAAAATTGCATTTTTTTACATTTCTGCCCCTTCAAATGTATGGAGCTCTGTGAAAACCATAGAATTTTCAACTGCATTCATTAGCTAGTGCTCTTAGGAGTCAAACAACACCCCATTGGTATGAGCTGACCTACCTTAGGGGGTGCTAGAAGTAGAAAACTACACCTACTACAACCTCTGATGTTTCTAACATTTTCTCAAACGTGACTTGCCTGTACGAAAACGGCTATAACACCTTCAGAAGAAAAGGTAGATAAACAATACCATTTTGGAAAGAAGATAACCTGTCGCATTGAATGAAGTTAGTCTGCACAACTATTTCCAGAATGTGGTGCTACAGGAAAAAAAAAAAAAAACTTTTTTTTTTACACATCAGTCACTTCAAAAATACTAAAATGGTTCAATGGCATGGGATTTCCTAGGAGGACTTCTTGCCAGCTTAAGAAAAATGGTACCCCACTGCTGTGGGTTGACATACCAATTTGGGTGACAGGAGCATACCTACCAGTGAAACAGGGATGGAAAAGCAAACAGTGTATGTGTGATTTTATGGCTAACAGATGAAAGAAGCTAGGGCGTCAGCCGGTGTACATGCGGACCTGTGCCTACCAGTGTAACAAAGTGTGTGCTAGGCAGTGTGTGTGCGTATGAACGGAAGAGCAAGGATGGTGGTGATGGTGGAGGCGGAGTCAGTGTCTGATAGTGTATATGGGTGATCTGTGACTACCAGTGTGCACTGTATGTCCCCCTCATACAAAGTTTGATTCCCAGCCTGGATCTAGTGCATACTGGTACTTTTAGTCTACCAGTAGGCAGTGGAAACAGGCTGGGGGTCAGGCTGGGGAATGGGACTGCCAATTGGCTGTGGAACCAGGCAGGGGGATATGGTACGTGTGTGTGTGGGGGGGATTGGAGGCATATGGCGTGCATGCCACTGGGGTGCCCAATGCACTGCAAAGCAATGCGTTGGACCCCCTGTTGCACACAAAGAGTTTCTTATTATTATTTTGTATTCATACCTCGTTGGGGAGGCGGCATCAGGAACACTCCTGGTGCCCCCATCAAGGTCTAAAAAACAGAACAATGGAAAAAAAAAAAAAAAAAAAAAAAAAGTGTGTGTGTCACAGGGGGTCCAACGGATTGCAAAGCACTGCACTGGATCCCCCCCCCCCCCCGCGTGGCACGTGCATTTTTGTGGGATTTTCCCCCTAATATTTTTGTGTAGACCTCGTTGGGGGCATCAGAACCCATACAATGAGGTCTGAATAAAAATTGGGCCCCTGTGGCACACAAAGGGTTAATTTTTTTTTTATCATTACTTTGTATTCAGATGGCCACCAAACAAGCTCTGATTACAAAGTAATGATAAAAAGTCCTGTGTGTGCCACAGGAAGGGGGTCTGTATTGAACCCCCCCCCCTCCCTGTGGCACACACACGGTTACATTTTGTTTTATTATTTTTTTCATTATAGACCTCATTGAGGGGCATCAGGACCCCCCTGAACCCCCCCAATGAGGTCTTAGTAAAAAAAAAAAATATATGTCCACAAAAGAAGTGACCCTGTGAGTGCCACAGGTATCTCCAACGCATTGGATCCTTGTGGCACTCAGAGGGTTAATTTTTTTATCAGTTTGTAATCAGAGCTTGTTGGGGGGCCATCAGGACCACTCCTGATGGCCCCCCCAACAATCACTAATTACAATGTAATGATAAAAGCCCTGTGTGTGTCACAGGAGGGGGGCTGCATTGAACCCCCCCGTGGCACTCATAGGGTTAATTATTTTTTTTTTTATTATAGACCTCATTGAGGGGTATTAGGACCTCTACTGATCCCCCCCAATGAGGTCTTAGGAAAAAAAAATTGTCCACAAAATTAGTGTCCCTGTGAGTGCCACAGGGGTCTCCAGCGCATTGCAAAACAATGCACTGGACCCTTGTGGCACTCAAAGGTTTTAAAAAAATTCTCATTACTTTGTTATCAGAGCTTATTGGAGGTCCTGATGGCCCACCAACAATGTCTGGTAACAAAGTAATGATAAAAGCCCTGTGTGTCACAGGAGGGGGGGGAGGCATTGGACCCCCTGTGGCACACACAGGGTTAATTTTTTTTTTTTTTTTCAAATTATAGACCACATTGAGGGGCATCAGGACCCCCCCTGATCCCCCCAATGAGGTCTTTGAAAGAAAAAAAAAATACCCCCAAAAGAAGTGACCCTGTGAGTGCCACTGCTTTGCAATGTGCTGGGGACCCCTGAGGCACTCACAGGGTTACCTTTATTATTTTTTTTTTTATTTTTAATTCTTCAGACCTCGTAGGGGACATCAGAACCCCTCCTGGTGTCCCCTCAGTTTTTGATCTCCCAGCCGATAGCTCTCCTGCCCTTCTCTCCTATCATCGGCAGGAGTGAACAGGACCGGGGAAACTTGCCTAACGTCATCGGTGACCATGTCACCGATGACGTTGGGAGGTTTCCCCCGGTCCCGCCCACTCCTACTTGGAAGTTCGGGTAGGAGAGAGGAAACTCTGTTTCTTCTTTGTGTTTATTAATCTCCCAGCACGATCGGCTGGGAGATCAATAACTGGGGAGGCATGAGGAGTTATCCTCATGCCTCCCCAAGAGTGCCAGGCAGCATTTCAGCTGAAATGCTGCCACTGAAAGCCGGTTCTACCGGCTTATGCAGTAACCACATTTTAGCTGTACAATGTACGAGCGTGGCACATCAGGTACAGCTGTGTCCACTCGTACATTGTACTCAACTGGCACTCTAGGTGTTAACTATACCGTCTGACTCCTGGTTTTGCTTGCCAACCGTAGCAGCACCACATCCAAAGAAGAACCTCTTACTTAGGATTGGGATACAAAGATGGAAGATTCAGTTCCTGACTGATGTGAAAAGCAGAAACAATTTTAGGTTGAAACCCAGTACTAGTCCTAAGGCAACATTGTCTTAGTGAAAAACAAGGTGAGGAGATCTGCAGTATAAAGCACTTAGCTTGGAGACTCTCTGTGCCCAAAGCAATTGGAATAAGGAATGTCATCTTACATGTCAAATGTTGAAGAAATGTTGAAGGCAGAGGCTCAAAAGGACAGCACTGATGCACCCCTAAAACCAGACTGAGGTCCCACAGAGGTGCCTGAGCCCTCTACAGATAGAGTATACTATTTACTCCATGAAGAAAATAGGATTTTAGTGTTCTTAACTGTTAAATCCTTTAGTCTTTAGTCCATATGGAACACAGGTTCCATGGGGTTGAGTCCCTCTGCCTGGAGGGCAGGGCACATCACAAAAAGACAGGTTATTTGGGGAGGAGACACCTTCTTCTTCCTTCAGCTCAACCCCCTGCCTACTTACCAGAATGCATGTGACAATGGCCACAGCAAAACAATGAAGCGGGCAAGAAGAAAAGAAAATCTCCAAGGACTAAGATCCTAAGAGGACTTCGCTGCCCGGGGAAGCAATACAAGTAAGTTTTACTCAGGGTGGGAGATCTGTGTTCCATATGGACTAAAGAGAATAGGATTTCACAGGTAAGAACACTCTAATCCTATTTTCTCTTACTTCCAATATGGCACACAGGTACCATGGGGATATATCAAAGCATCCCAGATTCTGGGGATGGCAAGAAAAAAAAGACGGCCCACATGTCCCCATTATACCAGAGGTATTCCTAGGACTATTTTGGATCTGTAGGTGTCAACAGACTGAAGTAGCACAGAACACCAAAAAAAGAACAAACAGGGCTCAAAAACTAATGAACCACTACTGGCAGTAGAGAAAAAAAACAGAGATCCCTCAACAGGCAAGACTGTTTGAAGGACCTTCTGGACAAAATGGTCCTCTACCAAAACCAAGACACTGACTTGGTAGTGTTTGGTGAAAGTATGGAAGGAGGACAAAGTCTCAGCCTTGCATAGCTATTCAGCCATGGACTGGTTCTTGTAGGCACACGAAGCTCCCACAGATCTTGTGGAATATGCTGTGATCTTGAAGAGAACTGGTTTCTGCCTACTCTCATGCCCTTGGTTATGGTAAGCAGCCCAACCCGCCCTAGGACCCTCAGGGATAACAAAACACAGAATCAGCCTTATGGAAAGGCTTAGTGTGATGGACAAAAAATTTAAGGCAACACAGAACATCCAACAGGTGGAGATCCTGAGTGGATGAAGGGTCAGGGGAAAAAGAAGGCACAACAATCTCCTGACTTATGTGAAACTCAGAGACAACCTTAGAAAGAAACTCTTGAGTAGTACGAAGGACTGCCTTATCCTGGTGAAACACTAGAAAGGAGGATTGCAAGACAGACTGCAGCTCAGCTACCCCTTAGTTAATAACTGCCAGGAGAAATATATCTTCAGCATCTTCTAACACAATAAGATGAAAGTTAGAGGCTCAAAAGGAGGCCTCTGAATATCCTACTGAGGTGTAGGACCCTGTAAAGAGGGAAACGTGTGCCACCCTGTAGAAACATCTTCACATCTGCAATGACAGAGAGGATGGAGATCTGAACCTTGAGGGAACTCAAGATGAGACCCTTGTTGACTCCATCCTGAAGGAAGGACAGCACCATGGGAAAATCAAAGACCCGATGGAAAATGGACCACACTCCACTGATGGAAAATGGAGCAGATCCTATGGTATGTGTTAGCGGAAACTGGTTTCTGAGCCTGGACCATGGTAGAAATTATGTAATCTGAAAATTCTTTTCAGAATGGTGGCCTCAAGAGCTATGCCGTCAAATCCAGCCTCTCCAAATCCTTGTACCACACAAAGGCTCCTGAAACAACAGATTTGTCCTGGGTAGATAAATTAACTACTTCTGCAAACCATGCCGTCTTGGGCCAGGATGAAATGATTAGTATACCCATTGTTTTTTCCATCCTGATCTTGAAGATCATTGTAGGTATGAAAGGAATCGGGGGAATACATAGGATAGGTGAAAACTCTATGAAACTGACATTGCATGCATTGCAAAGGCCAGAGGATCCTTCGTTCAAGCACAGAATGTCTGAACCTTCCTGGCCGCCATTAGGTCTATGAGCTAACAGGTAAAGCGCCACCGGATGGAGCTCCCAGTTTCCTGGATCTAAGTCTTGATGATTCAGAAAGTCTGCCAGTACAATTTCCATTTCTGTAATGTGTACAGCTGAGATCGCACTGTGTGTTCCCCCTTGGCACTTGATGTATGCCACTGCTGTGGCGTTGTCTGATTGCACTCACAAGAATCCCCATAGTACCAAGGGAAACATAGCCAGACAAAGCACTAGGAGTTCCAGAATGTTGATGAACAGTAGGCTCTCCTCCCCTGTGCACCCAAATTCCCCAAGATTACACCTCAGCTTCTCAGACTGGTGTCCATTTTAACAAAGGTCCACTCTGGAATAATAAAGGGCCTCCCTTTCGCTGGCATGGCAATGGAGCCACCACTGAAGTTCCTCCCTGGCCTCTGGAGACAGGGTCATTGGATGGGTGAGATGTTCTGGATTCCTGGACCACATTCGAAGTATATGGCCTCTGAAGTTCCCTTGCGTGGAACTTTGAGTAAAGGACCATATCCAAGGCAGACACCAACAGACCCAGTGCACTCAGTCATGGATATAATGCCAAGTTCACGGAACTTCCAAATTAAGAGAGCCACCAGTATACCCAGAAGAAATAGCCTGGAATACAAACAACCACAGTAAGATAACCAGTGCCATTAGTAGTCACCTACAACCCACACCTTGAATATGTAATCTCAAAGAGCTCTAAAAAATACTACATACTGATGACAGATGAAAAAGAATATTCCCAAGACCTCCACTCCTCTCCTATAAACAGCCCCCAACATGAAGCAATTGGTGGTGAAGGGCTCACTTATGAATACAACAGAAAATGGTACTTCTCCCTGTCTGTAGCACAGATAAGGTGCCCATACCACATTCTCACAAAAACCACAATATCAAAGGCATATTCTCACATGGCTCAACTAATGTTATTTACCTCATCATGTGTATAAAATGTCCCCAAACAGAGGATATATGTGGGTAAGACTAGATCGTGAGAAAAAAAGATACATTCTTATAGGTCCGGTGTGAACAACAAAGGAGACACCTCACTTGGTCAACATTTTTGCAGAACAGATCACAGCACTAAAGATCTCAAAGTGACTGTACTGATAGCAAATAAGACACAGAGAGACAGATCTGGGAGTATAATATGATAACCAAGGTTAATATTCTGAACTGTGTCTTCAACAGTGACAAGGAATTTGTGACATCATCCGATAAAATAAAAATATTTATGGACCCTTTGGATGCAGGGGGCAGCACATCTCTTTCTAAGAGATGCTTGTGCCCTCTGGAATTTGGTGGGTTAACCCATACATTATTTAGAGCTAGAGGTAATTAATCTTTTTTTAATTCTCTAGTCCAAAGCCTAGAGTACAATTTAAAAAGGCCTACACTAGGAAAAAAAAATATTCTGATGGAATTTGACCTGTTGGGTGCCACAGAGGTATCTAATGCATCCTGTTGCATTGTGGTGGATTTTCTCTGGCAGTCAGTGGTTAGATGTTAAAATTATGTGCATGAGTTTTAAAGTCATGTATTGTGCATTCAGTCTTCATTCTTATATGCCTGAAGAAGAAACCTAGTTGTCTTGAATGTTTGTATCCAAGTCCACTCAGTTAGCCAATATTGGTATAATTTTTACTCTACTAGTCTCCTACTCTCACATAGTATCTCTCCCTCATCCGCGGATCAGCAAGAACAGAAGAATTAATGTGTTTACTATAGATCACTGACCACGAACTTTTAGGTGGACACCATCTATTTGCCAAAAAGATCAATCCAGAGATTTAACAATAGTGCCCAATAAAGCCCTAGCCCATTCTAGCTCCAATACCAGTGGAAAATCTTTGGAAGACTCTGTGGATGACCAAACAAGTACAGGCGATGAACAATCTGCACACTTGGAAAAATGAAGTCCTGAAATAACACCTCTGTAGGAAACACAAATAGTAGTGATATTCTTGTTGCTTTTAGTCTTGTTTCCCTCCATTCTGGACTATGTCATGATGAAATAAAATGCAGGCTATGCAGTTAAAAATAAGCCATGCAACTGAGCAGCACTACAGCTGAATAGATAGCACACGTAAGGGGACACCAAACAGGAAGCCATATGATCCATGCTATTCGGAATAGACACCGGAACATATCAAAAGGCCAATACCCAAAATAGAAAGGCATACAGATTCCACCTGACTCAGTTTCAAACAAAGCCAAAGTACCCAACTTGAACCCCAAAGCCAAAAAGCAGAGAAGAACAAGTGGAGCACAATGGTTCCCCGATGCTCAATCCCCACAGGAGAGATGATCAAAAGGATGGGATGCGCATGTCCCAAGAACCCTCCCCACCAACTGAGGGCTCCTTAAGATGACATAAAAGAAAGCTAAAATAAAATAAACAGAAAAAAAACAGATGAAAGTTTCCCAGTTGGGAAACTGCTCTGAACTCCTTAAGTTCACCCAATTGAGTATAGAGGACAGAGTGTAGGAGAAGTTTAGTTCTGAATGCCCTGTCTCCTGGAGGCAGGAACTGTATACCCCATAGTCCCTGCATCCCTGATGGATAACAGAGAAACAAGTAATATAACTGCAAGTATAATAACTGCAATGTAATCTAGGCCTCAATTTGCTGCAACTAAGCTAACACATCAACAACCTTTAAAGAAAAACCACATTATAAAAATTGCAGAATTAAAGTTAGAATTATCTAGCACATAGGGAGAGAAATTATTCTAGGACCAATTAAGATAAAACTTTATTAACATATTTAGGATAGATAGTGCAGAAGACATTACACTGAAGATCCATGTTGATGCTTAAACAACAATGTCCAGGTTCAATCTATAAGAGCTGTTGGTCCATTTAAGGATTTACCTGTTTGAGCACAGGTGGGCCAATGAAAATGAATGACCCACTGATTTGCTATGCTTAATCAGGGAAATCCTTAAATCCTGGCCTGTTGGTGGTCCTTGAGGAATTAACGTGGACAACCCTGATGCACCTGAATGGAGAGGACATTAATTTCCCTTAAGCACTGTATAAATCACTTATGTTACCCAGTCACCCAGCCATGGATATTTGAGAGAGAGAATGCTAGAGATATCAGCTAAGGGAATAAAGGTCCAATAGCTGTCAGGTTATTTATTGTAATTAGAAATTTTTTTACTACCTCTTTAATATATTAACTTATCTAGGTAGCTATCTTACATACAGCAGTCAGGTATAGCTATTATGTTACATTTTATAAGCAGTTTCATATATATGGCAATGTGTGTTAAAGCTGACCTCTAGGTCACAGCTCCTCACAACAAACAATGCTGAAAGACTGTTCAGGGACACGTGTTGTTATAAGATTGTAAACAAAACAATTAGCAGTAGAATACAAAAAATCAAAACAACTAAAATAGTATATACATATAACTGACTGCAATATGATGGACATCTACCTAAGACCTTTTGTTAAGCAAATTAAAAGCCATATATTCCTATGAAGTATTTTCCATTGAAGGGTTTCAACGGCCAGTGCATACATGTGTCCCCGAGTGGCTCTGTTATGTACCACAAACAGGACAGGATACAAAAAAAAATGCCCTGGTTTAGCAATAGATGGGCTGTCATTCTGATTCATTCATGTGTTCTCTCACGGAACTTAAGTTCTGGCCTGTTTTGGAAGACAGGTTTGGGAACTATTGATGTCACACTCCTTTAGGTAACTGATAACTATATTTAGAATATTAAAAGAGCAGTAATCTTGTTAGGAAAAAATACTAATTGTAAGGCTTTCCCTGTTGAGTAAAACAAGGATACCATCACTGCTGAGAAAAGCATATTTTCATAATTAGTTTACTTTTTTCTAGTGACATTATTATGTTTTGTAAGAGAGGTGAGTCATTGAAATCATTTTCCACATAACGTGATACAAGCTGCAGTCATGCTGTAATTCACTTGCTAGTAATTTAAACTGTTGTAAATTTTGAATAAAACTAACAGCAGTGAGAATATCAGTGTTTTACACAGTGAGAAAACTCTATTAACATATAGATTTCTTAAAACAAGTTTATTGCTCCTTTAAATTTAGTATATGCTTATGTGCAAATTTTACTCATTGAAGATCAAATTATCCAAGAATGAAAGGAAAATACAACTGTCACATTAGCAGTTGATCATGATAAATACCTCTCAGCAAGTGAAGATAAATATCACAAATGAACTGTATCAATGTAAAAACAAAAACAAAGGACTAATTTCCTCTACAACAGCAAAACATTTTACACAGTTAAACTAAATAAAGAAAGCAGTCACCCACTGCAGACAACAGAAATATTGCATTGATAATAATCGTTGCTCTTAACATATCTGGCAAAAATGCATTTTTTTCACTTCAGTAAGGTCACAGAGCATGTTTAGATTTTTTTTTTATACATGGAGGGTAAACACAAAAGAACAAAACTTTTATTTCTTTGAAGCCAAGTTAAAGTTTGCAACTATCATAATTGTTACAAAAAACAAAACAAGTATAAAAAAGATCAGACTCCATGAACTTGTAGACTTCTGGTTTTTATGTAACCTATAGGTAGTATAACCGGTCAGCCATCGCAAGGTGTGGTTCTCTATGAATACTCTGGCCCACCAAAAAGACTAATTTATGGGCATACTGGCATGGAGCAGGAACCCTGATAACTCCCTAAAACAAAAAGGGGGGAAATTAAATGAATTTACATTGTGCAAAAATACTTTATGCATTTAACAATAATTATATACAAATTTGGAAATTAGATACATACAGGCCAGTTATAATAAAGATGGCAGAGTTTGTATGTTAATCTCTGCATGTGATCTGGTTTCAAAACTCCACTGTCATACACAACATTGTAGTGTGTTGGAGCCACTGTCCCTACTCTCACAGATTGGCTGACAATGAAGAAGTCATACCTATTGTTTGGAACAAGAGGAAAATGAAAAACATACAAGAAGACAGTAAACTGGAGTTATTTAGAATACAAACTGTATAATTTCTCAATATTCTCTTTAAAAGATAAGAAACAGTGCCCTAAATATACAAATGTCCTGAACATTTGCCCTATAAACAATGCACTCCATTCTATTACATGTGATTAGTAACAAAGATGGATCTTTCACCATAATATAATTTTACAGCGTTAAATTCTGCATATATGTTCTGCTAGTCTAGGGTGGCACTGTATGCCATTTCCCTCCACTGCATTATAACTAGTTTTGTACAAGGCCAAACTTAACGTCACATTACTATTAGAGATGCTCCTAGTGTGTAGACTCTGTCTAGATTCTTTTAGTGCAGAGGCTTCATAGAATAACATAAGTATTGTAGATTTTATCTCAGCTTTATCACACCTTAGTGCATCTCTCCCCACAACTCATAGCAAGTGGCTGTGCCCAAAATGAAAATCCTTTTGAGCACAAGTAAAAAAACATTATAGTAAATATATGTATCAGTCTAACATAGATCCAGACAAAAAAGTGGTACAATTTTGGGCAAACAAATTACACTACAGGGGACAAATACAGTTGAATGCTCAAATGCATTGCAAAGCAATGTTTTGGAAAATTCCCTAGCATTCAAGTGGTTAAAACCCCAATTTAAAGCAATAAGAATTTTTATTTGCCCTCTATGATGCAGGTGGTTTGTCTCAGAACTCTTCCACCTCCATTACCAAGAGACACAAACCATAAATAATATACCAAATAAACACATTTTCAGCAAACTTATATGATAATTTCAAGTGTTTCCAAAAACACATAATAAATGCAAATTAAGTGCTATTAATTGCAGATATGTCTCCATTAAACATTTAATAGGTGAAT
Organism: Rhinophrynus dorsalis; assembly: GCA_037306005.1. Taxonomy (NCBI): domain Eukaryota; kingdom Metazoa; phylum Chordata; class Amphibia; order Anura; family Rhinophrynidae; genus Rhinophrynus; species Rhinophrynus dorsalis. The sequence goes on from CM074718.1 coordinate 510,018,665, forward strand.
ACTTTCCTCTACTTGCCTTCCATTTTCTCTTTTGCTCTGTATACCAAACATGGTATTCCTATTTATGTAAATATTATGTTGTAGAAATATAACTAAAAGTTGTATCTATAGTGAATGTCAGAAAAAAGGATAAATATGCAGACATACCATTCAGGCCTGGTGACCTCCACATCCACAATTGTTCCAGGTGGGGGGTTTTGCAGCTTGCCACCCAAATGTGCAAAGAATCTGGTGTTCATCCTTTTTTTAACTACAATTACTGTCAGTTTAGGACTTGAAACACAAAATAATAATAACATTACACATCTTAAACCCAGTTTGGAGAGAAAAATTCATAGAATTTTCAAATTCAGAAACAAGATTACGACCTTAATTATCAGTAAAAGTAGGTGTCACAGAAACCTTCATATAACTGCACAAACTATTTGAAACTCAAAAATCTGACATACATATTCCAAGGATTTCGTAGCACTTAGATTACATTTCATTAGAATGGAAACTAGACCAATAAAAGAGAAGAAAAAACATTTTTACAGCATTTTTCCTACATCTGCTATTTCACTCTGGCTGGTATGTATGTATGTGGAATTTTCCAGTTTGGCATTCATATAAAAATGGCCCAAAACTGCTTTGTAAAAGGCCATTCGGCTATTATATAGCGGCAGAATGGCATTTGCAAGTCCCCTTTTCAGGATGTAAAAGCCTTCTCAGACTCTGCAACTCAGGGATGCTGACCTTGGAAATTTGGCCCTTTGGCCTCTAATGACAGTGACCACCAGAGCCCCCATGTGTACCCAAATACTTTCCCTACACAAGCAGCTCTTCGCCCCCTCTGAAGGCTGGCAGCCTGTAATGCATTGTAAACTATTTGGCATCTGAGGGTTTATCTGCCACAAATATCAATCCAGCACCCAAATCAATCAGAAAAATGCTGAAGGAAGTAGTCAGGGCCCCTTCCATTACGCTCCCAGTGGGAGGGTTCACTATTGAAATGTCACCCACTATTTACCGACCAAGAAAACAGCATGTTAGAAATGTCTCCTGCATGAAAAGGGCGATATTGGAATCTCACCCTCATGAAAAGGGTTACATTCTGATGTCGCACACTGCAATGACTGTCAAATAGAGGGTAACATTTCTGTTCTGCTTGTCTTGCACTCTACTCTTCCTTACTCAGCCTGGCTCTCAGTTTCCTCTCAGGTCCACCTCTCAGTAGCAAAGCTGAAAGGCAAGTGGACCTGGGAGAAGCATACATTTATTGCAGTTTGAAAACTGTACTCTCTTCCATGAGTATATTCTTACATAGATCTTTTTGTACACTTTTTTTTTGCATATACGGCTGATGTGACATGCATCCAACGCAGATACCTCTCTGGCAGTCAAAGGGTTAGTAATACTTAAAATGTAAAAAATATATATTGTTGGGTTTATCCTCATGAGTACAAGGGTATTCCCACTGCTGAACAGTGTTTTATTCAAAGGTTACAACAGCTCAAACTTGAATTTTTTAAAGGGATAGTAATGTTTCATAATAAAAGCAGCACTAATTAATCATCATAGTATTTGGGCCTTGGAGAGTGTTATTTCAATTCTGTCAGAGTTGTAGTTCACAAGTAACTGAATGATAAAGTATCCCCCTACTGCCCCTTTTACTGATGTAACACTGCTCAGCTTAGAGCAGCAGGGAGTGTGTCCAGGTGGACTGTAGAGAGGGACAATCTTCAATTAAGATAAGGGAAAAAGCTGAAAAACCTGTCAAGGGAGGCAGGATTTTCATTGTTCTCACAGTAAGAATATTGACCCTTGATGTGAGCTGTCTGGTTTATGGACTGGATTCCACATCTGAGGCTCACACTAGATAAAAGGGATGGGAGAGGGAAACTTCATCATTCAATTACTCTTGAACCACAATGCTCACAGTAATGAAATCACCCTCTCTATGGCTCAAATACTATGAAGATTAATTGGAGCTGCTGTTTTTGTAAAACATTACTATCACTTTAAGTGCAGTATCACAGTGGCCTGAAATTGTACAGTGGTGCTGTTGCTACACCATTTTATGGAAAGTTCTGGTCAAATAACCGTAAACTTCCATAGGATGGTGTAGCAACAGCACCACTGTAAAATTTCAGGTCACTGAGATACTGCACCTAAAAATTCATGTTTAGGCTGCAATAACTTTTGAATAAAATACCTTTCAGCAATGGGAGTACCCCTAGTTTTACTCAGGGGGATAAACCCTACAATGTAAGAGGATTTTAGACTTACCTGTTAAATCCTTTTCTCTTAGTCCATACAGGTTACTGGTAACTTTGGGTAGGCGATCAGCCCCTTTAAGTAGGCAGGAACAATTATGAGAAGTGACTGCTGGGTGGAGCCACCTCCTCTCCTTAGCTTGCAGCTAGCCAATCCCCCTCCAGTAAGATCTGAAAACTAACTAGGTAGTAAGAAGTTAAAGGAAGACTCCTGTGAGCATGAACCCGAAAGGACCCCCACGTTCTGTCACAGGAGAGCCAAGCATGGTCCCTTGACAGGGTGGGAGATCAGTGACCTGTATGGAGAAAAGGAGTTAAGACTAAAATCCTCTTTTCTCTGTTGTCCAATACAGGTTACTGGTAACTCTGGGATGTCCAACCATTGAGTTTTCCAGGGTGGGAAGAAAGGCCCCCAAAGTCACCAGAGCACAAATGAACCAAAAGATCATGAATAGCTCAACAATAACCGCAAGTGTCAACGGACACTGAACAGGTATAAACAGACCTCAGGAACTGTTACACAGCACAATGAACTAGAGCCAACAGGACTCAAAAGTGAGGCAAGGCTGCCTCCAGGACCTTCCTCCCCAAACTGGCATCAGCCGATGCCAGCACATCCACACGACAGTGTTTTAAAAAGGTATGCACAGATGACCAAGTGGCCGCCTTGCACAACTGATCAGCTGAGGCCTGATTTTTGTAGGCCCAAGATGCCCCATTAGACCTCGTAGAACGAGCCGTGACCCAAAAGGGAACAGTCTTCTTCCTACGTTCGTAAGCCTTACAAATAATGGACTTGATCCAAGAAGCAATGGTTACCTTGGAAGCAGGCTTCCCTGCCCTGGGACCCTCAGGAATGATAAAAAGAGAGTCAGACTGCCGCAATGGCTCAGTGCGATGCACATAGAACTTGAGACAACACACAACATCCAACAGGTGAAGATCCTTCTCCTTGTCAGAAGTAGGGTTAGGGCAGAAAGAAGGAACCACAATCTCCTGATTAATGTGGAACTCAGGCACCACCTTCGGGAGAAACTCTTGAGAAGTATGAAGCACTGCCTTGTCCTTGTGAAATACCAAAAAGGGTGGCCTACAAGACAGGGCATGCAGCTCCGCAACACGGCGAACAGACACGATCGCAAGGAGAAAATCCATCTTCCACGTCAGCTGACGTAGAGGAATAGTGGCCAAGGACGCAAAGGGAGGGTGCTGAAGGACACCCAAAACCAAGTTAAGGTCCCATTGAGGAGCGGGAGCCTTAAACACAGGATTAGTATGAGCAACACCATGGAAGAAAACCTTGACATCAGGAAGAATAGCAAGGAGCCTCTGAAAGAAAACAGAGAGAGCAGAAGTCTGAACCTTAAAAGAATTCAAACTGAGACCCTTGTCCACACCATCCTGGAGGAAGGAAAGGACCATAGGAAAATCAAAATCCTGAGACAGGTCCCTATCAGCACACCAAGAGAGAAAGGTAAACCAAGCTTGATCGTAGGCCTTAGAGGAAACAGGCTTACGTGCACTAAGCATAGTAGCCACCACACCAGGAGAAAAACCCTTCTTCTTCAAAATTGAGGATTCAACCTCCATGCCGTCAAAGCCAGATGATGAAAATCCTCCTTCAACAGGTAACCCTATAGAAGAAGATCCGGACAGGAGGGGAGCCAAAGAGGTTCTGCCACTGAGAAATCCAGAAGCTCCCTTAACCAAGCCTGTCGAGGCCAGTATGGAGCAATCAGAATATGAATGACCAGAAGCTTCAGTCTCAGTTTCCTTCCACCCTGTGCAACAGGGGAATGGGAGGAAAGAGGTATGACAGAGGAAAAATCCATGGGATCGACAAGTCATCCACTGCTAGAGCCAGGAGGTCCGCCCAGCGAGAGCAGAACGTTGGGATCTTCCTGTTGTGTCTTGTCGCCATCAGGTTGATACACGAAGACCCCACCACCGGACAATGAGCTCGAACACCTCTTGATGCAGTTCCCACTCTCCGATGTTCTCTGTGTGTCGACTGAGGAAGTCTGCCAGAACGTTGTCTACGACAGGAACATGAAATGCGGAAATGGCAGGGACAAAATAGCCTTGACCTCTAACCAAGCTGCGAGATTTCTTGTGCCACCTTGCTTGTTGATGTAGGCGTTGTCCAACTGGACCCTGACCGGGCAATTCTCCAGTTGGCATATCCAGTGGCACAGGGCATGAAATATCGCCCAAAGCACCAAGATCTTGATGGGAAGGAGAGATTCCTCCTGGGACCACCGGCCCTGAACATTCAAGTGCTCCAGGACCACTCCCCATCCGGAGAGGTTGCCATCCGTCGTCACTGTAGTCCAGAATGGCACCATGAAGGGCCTGCCTTTCAGCAGATTGTCCAGGTTAAGCCACCACAAGAGGCTCAGCTCCACGTGAAGAGGGAGCGATAAGGACCCCTCCAGGAGATCCGGTCGACCCCGACATGCCAGGATTAGAAACCTCAGGAGTTCCATGGAATGAGCCATGGCAAACGGAACTGCTTCTATGGTTGAAATGAACTTCCCCACCAGGGTTGACAATTTCTTGGCTGGAACCAGATCCTGATTCAGGACAGCTTGGACCTTCAGTGCTATCTGATGAGCCACTTCGTCCGTGAGAAACACCATCCCTCTCTGAGTGTGGAAGAGGATGCCCAGAAAAACCATCCTCTGGGAAGGAACAAGGTCCGACTTGTCCTGACTGATGATCCACCAATGAAGGAGTTCTGGAAAAGATGCCTTCAGAAGGAGATCCTTCATCTATGGGGTAACTCTGATGCCGTCCTGATGGAGGACGGAAATCAAGGCTCCCAGGACTCTGTTGAAGACTTGAGGAGCCGTGGTCAGGCCAAAGGGGAGGCCAGAAAACTCGAAATGCCCTCGGTCGCTGGCAAAGCAGAGCTATTGCCACCTCTCTGGATGAATGGTAATGTGCAAGTATGCATCCTGAAGATCCAGAGAAGTCAGAAATTCCCTAGGGGACATGGCAGCGATCACCGTGCGTAGTGACTCCTGGAGATACTGGGACCTGACCAAAAAGGAGTTGAGATCCTTCAAATCCAAAATGGGACAAAAGCCTCCTTCCTTCTTGGAAACCACAAAGAGTTTGGAGTACAATTCCAACCCCTTTTCCTGGGGAGGAACCGGTTCTAAGACTGCCTTGTCCAGAAGGGACTGAATGGCTCCCTCGAAAAGGCGGCTCTTTTCTGCACCCAGAGGAGAGCGAGAAGAAAAGGTCCGGGAGGGAGGTGAAGGGAATCCTGTACCCCACAGCCACCACCTGGAAAACCCAGGGGTCCGCCACAGAGGCTTCCCAAGCCGAGAGGTAGTGGCGCAAGCGGCCACCCACCTGTGGGTGGGGACCTGGATTCGGCGAGTCATGCAGGAGAAGGTTTGGAAGTCTTGGGCTTAGCGGAGGACTTGGGCCACCATTGCTGCTTTGGCTTGGATGAGGTGTGCGGAGCCTGAGGCACCTCCTGGGTCGCCGGACACGATTCAGCCTGGAAGGGATGAAAAAAACGATTCCGCTTGACAGGCGTCTTCTTCCTATGGACCACTGGCAGGTGAGTATTCTTCCCTGCAGTGGCTTCACTGATCAGATCCTTGATATCAGGCCCAAACAGTGAGGTGCCCTGAAAAGGCACAGACAGGAGAGTGTAACGGCTTTCAGTACACTCAGAGGCAGGCAGTTTGGTAAAACACAGTTTTATTGAAACCAGACAGAATAAAGTAACCCTCACGGGTCCAGCAATAGTTAACACTTAATACTGACACAGGACAGGTTACAAAATAACATTAACCCACACGGGCCCAGTACATATATCAGAGAACAAATACATATACTGACACAGGTCAGGTTATAGTTCATGTGAATCAGTGAGACAATGATGTGAAGATGCTATTAGGCCGGGAGGATGGTAGGCCCTAATAGTGAGGCCCAAGAAGCACTCTCTACTGGAGAGAGACACAATAGCGACTATGCCCTCAAAGGGTGAGCGAGGCCCTGAATGAATCACGGATTACCGGACAGTATTGTAACCGGAGGAACAGTGGAACGCCCAATGGAATCAGCATGAACTGCGACCCAAAGATAACTGCACCGGACAACAAGGGTAACAGACGCTTCGGCTTGATGGCAACTGCCAGGTGATAGAGACGACTGAGGCACCCAGGAAACAAGCCAAGCGTATGGTGTGCAAATGAGAATAGCTCCTACCCGGGTGAGCACCGGACAGCAAGGGTAATAGACGCTCAGGCTTGATGGCGACTGTTAGGTGGTGGAAACTAACTGAGGCGCCCAGGAGACCAACCTTAGTGGTAGCGCAGTAACAAGCCAAGCGTATAGTGAGCAAATGAGATCAGTTTCACCCTTGGGGTATGGAGATACGAGGCACAGGAGCATAAATGGGTCGCAATAGCTGAACGGTAAAGCAGACTCGAGGCAACCAACTGGGTCAGCACGCTCTAGACAGAGCACCGGAAAGTACTCTCTACCGGAATACCGGGCGCTGTAGTGAACCGGGCCAGAGACACCCAGAGCAGGAACGGAAGCCAATCCGGGTCGATGCACAGAACAGGAACTTCAGCCAGGCCGGGTCGGACACGGAGCAGGAACGTCAGCCAATCCAAGTCGGTACACGGAGCAGGAACATCAGCCAGGTCGGTACACGGAGCAGGAACAGAATCAGAGAGAGTAGTCAGGCAGTCCGGGTCATACACAGGATTCACACGATAACGTCAGCAAGCACTAAGTAGCAGGAACACCACGAAAGGGCCCTGTAGAAGTGACAGGGCTCAGTACTTAAAGGCTACCACTGGGTGGAGCAATATAACGCTAGCCAATAAGAATGCATCAGGAACAATGCTGTCAAAATGTCGCCAGCAATACACGGGCACCGTGATAGAGAGCCCTCTTGGAGGCAGTGTCAGCAGGCCAGATGTTGAGCCAAACAGCACGTCTGGATACCACAGACATGGTGGATGCCCTGGCTGCCATACGAATGGCGTCAAACAGGGCAGCAGAAACATATTGCTGGGCCTCATAGATGTTGGCGAGAAGGTGCAACATGTCAGCAGTAGGAGCTCCCTGATGGACAGCTAAGGTGAGCTGTTCAGTCCAAACAGCCAAGGCCCTATTCACCCACACCACAGCAAATGTGGGGCACAGGGAAGAACCAGCCATCGCAAAAATTGCCTTGAGAGAATCATCAGAATCCACCAATAATTCCTCAGAGGAATCAGACACATCAGGTACACCCGGGGGTTTAGGCAGGGAAGACCTGATAGGGGTGGGGGCCTGCCACAAGTGGAAGACCCCCTGCAAAGTGGATGGAAGGAGTTGTAAGGTAGACCGGAGGTCCCTGGTAGTAGCCTTAAACTCTTGCATCCAAACTGGCTCGAGTGCATGGCTGGAGGTTCCTGCAGGGGACTCAGGGGCAGCAGCGCATGCTGGACAAACATGACCTGAGTATTCTCTAGGTAACCCTGAGTGACATGAAGAGCAATGAGCAATAGGGGACACATAGACACCCCAGTGTCCTTAGTCTTAGGTCTAGTCTCAAGGTCTAATGGAATAGACATTCTCACAGAGTCAAACGGTCAAAATATCAGAAACACCCCAAAAAACAGTGTATATGATAAATTATTCACCCCAGAAATGCTAAAATAGACTTATCTGGCAGGGAAAGGGTTAAACTGCTGAGGAAAGAAGGAGCATTCAAGCCCTGCGTAGGATACTCGTTCAGAGAAGGCACAAAATGGCTGCCGAGGCGGGAGCCAATCAGAAACTAGCGCACGAAGCGAGCACTCATGGGAATTGTAGTGTCTCTAAAAAGGTACTCCAACTGTGCCCAAAGCCCCCCCAACATGCCCAGAACGTTGACCGGAAGACAGAGCAAGGGCAGACCAAAAACATGAGCCATCTCTGACCTCGCTAAATGGAGCTGTTGCAGAGATATGTCCCAAACTGTAAAGTCCCATTAGAGTGAGTAGAGCAATGGTGTCTATGCGGTAAAAGCAACATACATTTTGCAAAGTTATTACAAAATGTAAAAACACTCAAAAGCCCACTAAAACGAGTCAGCAGACCCAATAAACACTGATCCCAGTAGGGAAAGTGCTCACAACCCTGTAAATAATACCAACCAGCAGCTAAAGGGTTGTTACCACAGAAACTTACTCCAAACACCCAACAAACATACAGATAAACCCAGTGAGTGCATGAGTATGTAATAGGAACTCCAAGGAGACCCCTGTGCGGAGGGAAAGCATGGGACATGTGGACCACAGCGCTCAAAGGGTTGCTCACCTTTTTAGCCCCCAAGACACTGAGAATGTCCCAAACTATCTATCCCATAGAAATTAATGAGTATGGTGGCTATGCGGAAGTGTGCCGAATTCAAAAATAGCATCTGAAATACAAAGTTTCCACAACATGTAAGAACACATATACAACACCAATAAACATGAGCACATATAAAATAAAGGAATATTTAAATATTCTTCAATATTTTTAACTAAGCAGTGTATACTTTTAACGCTCATTGCGTTGTAGCCCAGCCTCCATATACTGTACTTATTACATATTCTGCAGTGCCAGACATTAAATCATCATGCAATTCTCATCATCCTTACCATGTCTCTTTATGGTGCCTTCTCTGTGCTGTAAGTGTAACTTTTATTACTTGAAGGCATGCACCCATATGATGGGCGCACGCTGGGGCACACACCGTTACATTTTTATGAGTAGAGCACAGCGCAGAAGGCACCATACTTGATTTTTCATTCCAGTGAAAGTTACTGTACAATTAACTTTGACTGCAATGAAAAGTCAAGTATGGTGCTGTGCTCTACTCATAAAAATGTAATGGTGTAATATTGCATAGTGTTGCCCCGGTGTGTGCACATCATGTTGGTGGTGCATGCCTTCAAGTCTTGGTTTCCTTTAGAACACAGTGTTCATATTTTGCACTTAAGAAATAAAAGTTACAATTACAGCGCAGAGAAGGCACCATAAAAAGGCAAGGTAAGGATGATGGGAGTTGTATGCAGGCACAAAGGTAGAGACGTTTAAAGAGGGGACATGAGAACCTTGCACTTTTATGCAATGCGAAAGTCTCATGTCGCCATTTTCAACAAGGTGACATGGTTATTACGGCTGATAGCCGCAAGACATTTTCCATGCAACTTCTTCAAAGTGAACCAAAAACACCACTAATAGTAATGAGAATCTTCAATTGTTCCATATGGTGCAGTTGGACTGTCCAGTTCTTCAAAGCACAATAGCTTCACTGGCCCATTAAAACAAAAAATGTAAAAACAAGACAGTATAGTCAAACCTGTATTCTCTTCCAGCAGACTTTATGCAATCCAAAAACTGTGGTACTTCATAATTCACCAAGGTTTGCAGTTGACCATCTCCCACGCCATCTCGGTAGATTATGATACGGGATGGTAGATTCTTGTTGCAGCTATACCAGGCTTTTAAAGCAGCTAAAAAACATTTGCTTAAATTATGTATGTGGTAACATGCAATAATTATAGAAACTAAAAATACTCTCAAAAATGTAGATTAGCTTTATACTATGACTACCGTCACTATTACCTGACTTGGACAGTTGTAGTTTTATGATTTTTATAATCTTAAAGGGATAGTAATGTCCCAAAAAAGTATAAACAAAATGGTAGAAGCAATAAAAAAAATACTTCATGCCCTTATTTCTCTCTCTCAAACCTTTATGGTTTGAGAGATATCATAAAATAAAGGTCTCCATTCCCTCCCCTTTCTGCCTGACAAGCTTTAAAGCTGTCAGAAGCAGAATCCAGTCATGCCTGACCAGATGTGGCCCTTCGGGAGAGCTGACATCGAGATATTTAAAAATAAATACTTCATTGGAATGGTCTACAACGTGTGCTTGCAAACCAGGCACACGTTGTAGATAGGGTTGCCACCTTTTCCTAAAAAAATAGCAGCCATAGTTGAGGGTCAGGGAGGGCGGAGCCACAAAAGGGGCAGAAACACTCAATGTTTCATGACCCTACAAAATTGAGCTTCATACAGGTGGAGGCAGGGCAGGACACAAGAAGAGACATGGAGATGACAGGTAGGATGGGTATAGTAGGCAGTGGCAGGCAGAGTGGGATATAGAAGGAGACGAGGAGATGACCGACAGGGTGGGATACAGAGGGGGGGTATGGCCAATGACAGGTAGAGTAGGATACAGGTGGGAGAATGAACAATGACGGTAGAGTAGGATACAGGTGGGAGAATGAACAATGACAGGTAGAGTAGGATACAGGCGGGTGTGAACAATGACAACAATAGTAGGATACAGGTGGGAGAATGAACAATAACAGGTAGAGTAGGATACAGGTAGGTGTGAACAATCACAACAATAGTAAGATACAGATGGGAGAATGAACAATGACAGGTAGAGTAGGATACAGGTGGGAGAATGAACAATGACAGGTAGATTAGGATACAGGTGGGTGTGAACAATAACAACAAGAGTAGGATACAGATGAACAAGGACAAGTAGAGTGGGATATGAATGGATGAATGCACAAGAAAAGCTAGAGCAGTATACAGATGGAGGGATGAACAATGACAGCTAAAGTTGTATACAGGTGGAGGGATAAACGATGACAGGAAGAGTAGGATACAGGTGAGAAGGAACAGTGACAGGAAGAGTGGGATACATATGGAGACAGGGATGACAGGCAGGTGGGACGCAGGTAAAGGCATGAATAATGACAAGCAGAGGAGTAAAATACAGATGGAGTAATTGTGCTGTCAGGGAAGATGAACGCTACAGTTATCAGCGCCAAATTCCACACCTGACACCTCCTACTTCCCCTCCACCCTGATAGTATCAAGTCTACAGCTCACAGACACCAGGACACACAACAACAACTTTCTCCCAGAGGCCCCACCATGAGCCCGGTACAGCGCAGTGCAGCAGGGCTCTTTACCTTAGTGGTGAATGCGGCATTGCAGTGCCACCCTTCTATCCCTCTGTTCGGCTGTCCCCTGCCTCTGGCTGCCTTATGCACTGCAGTGGGTTATGGAAACTCAAGCAGTTGTGCTGAAGCTAACGGTAATCCAGCTCGTACTTCCTCCATCTTCAGCAGAGCCAGGCAGGGGTTAGACTGGAACAGCTGGTCAAATGCAGATAAATGGATCCAGCAGTCAGCCAGCCTTCACCAGACACATGGGCAATAAATAAAGGCTCGCTCCTCCAAGCGCTCAGCAATTGATTACTTAAGTTACAGGACAGTGCACTTGATCCACCGCTTTGAATGTCTCCATTGATCTCAGCAGCAAGGGGTAGATCCAGGACACAGTATCCCTGGGATCTGCAGCCCCGCTCCCACTCAAGATGGATGGTTGCCTACTCACAGCATGATGTGTACACCAGGACACACACAAATACTGGCTTTTGAATTGCCAGTATAGTAGTTATACCGGCACAGGCTCCCGTGAGCTAATTACCGGCTATGCCGGTAAAATACCGGCCGGGTGGCAACCCTAGTTGTAGACCATTCCGATGAAGTATTTATTTTTAGATATCTCGATGTCAGCGCTCCTGAGGAGCCGCAGTCTGATCCCAGAACCAGGCTCTCATGCCATCAGCTATACAGCTGACATAGGAGAAGGGGGAGGAAGCGGAGAACTTTATTTTCTTATATCTCTCAAAACTATAAAGCAAAACAAACCATTACCTTTTACTAGGTGGTTACAACTGTCTACAACTGCATTGTTTAGAGCTAGTTACCCACTTCAGGTAATATTTTATTTTGTGTAGAGCTTGTTTCCCATTTGAGGTAAAATTTTATTTCTTTAATTAAAAAGTGTTTTAGCCTGAAGAAAGAATAGAGATTTCTTTTGATTTCAAGTATGCCCACAAGGGCATTTACAACAGAATCTTACTCATCTATGCACAATTAGAAAATAAGATAAAGGAAATCTTTACTTACTGGTAAATACTTTTCTCTTAGTCAAACTGAGGGATGCAGGAATCAATGGGGTATTGAAACCATCTCCAGGAGACAATGCACTGATTGATGAAAATCTTCCAACTTTCGTCTCTCCCTGCAGCCAGTTAGTTTAATTTACATATAACAAATCCAAGAAGGATAAGGACAGGCAGTGTATCCTCCTCCAAGGCAAAGTTCTCTCAGGGTGGTAAGCCTAGCATCGCTCAAGCGGACTAAGAGAAAAGAGGATTTTAGTCTTACCTGTTAGATCCTTTTCTCTTAGTCTATATGACATACAGGTACCAAGGGGAGGAGACAGCTCCTCCCAGTGGGCTGGAACAATTCTAGAAGTACAGGGGTGGAGCCTCCCCCTCCTCCATACCAGCCTACACTAGCCACTCCCTCCCAGATAGATTTGAGACAAAAACCCCTACCAAATAGGATAGCAAGAAGGAAGAGGGGAAAACTCCTGTGAGCAATGAACCCAAAAGTACTCCCACGTCCAGCCACAGGAGATCCAGCATGGTCCCTTTCACTGGGTGTGAAAACTGTATGTCATATGGAGGATTTTAGTCTTACCTGTTAAATCCTTTTCTCTTAGTCCATGTAGCTTACAGGTAACTCTGGGAAGGCGACAATCCCTTTAAGTAGGCCGGAACAATTCTTGGAAAGGATGCAGGGTGGAGCATTCCACTCCTCCTTAGATGGCCAATAGCTATTCCCCTCCAGTTAAATATGAGACAAAAACCTAGCTAGCTACATAGAAAGAAGAAAAAAGCAAAAAGACTCCTGTGAGAATTAACCCAAAAGGACTCCCACATCCAGCCACAGGAGAACCAAGCATGGTACCTTGACAGTGTGGGAGACCTGTAAGCTATATGGACTAAAAGAAAATGATTTAACAGGTAAGAGTAAAATCCTCTTTTCTCTGTTGACCAATATAGCTTACAGGTAAATCTGGGATGTACCAACATTGAATTCCCAGGGGTGGGAAAGAAGGCAAGGACCAGGCGCCGGTCCCCATGATACCAGAGCTCTCATGGACTAATCAGATCACAGAACAGCCCAAAACATACAAAGTGTCAATGGACACTTAACTGAAACACAGCACACCAGTAACCATAACACAGCACACATAACAAGAGTCAACAGGGCTCAACAGTTAAAGATCACTAAGACAGAGGAATAAAGTCCTAGACAGGCAGAACTGCCTCCAGGACTTTCCTGCCAAAGCTGGCTTCAGCCGAAGCCAAAACGGTAGTGTTTAGCAAAAGTGTGCACAGGCGGCCGCCTTGCACAACTGATCAGCAGAGGCCTTCTTATAGGCCCAGGACGCCCAACAGACCTGGTAGAATGAGCTGTGACACGAAAAGAAGCAGGTTTCTTCCTGAGTCCATAGACCTTGCGAATGGTAGCCTTGATTCAAGATGCAATAGTCACCTTGGATGCAGCTTTACGAGCCCTAGGACCCTCAGGAATGACAAAAAGAGCATCAGTCAGGCGGACAGACTCAGTGCAGTGCACATAGAACTTAAGGCAGCTCACCACATCCAACAAGTGGAGATCCCTCTGCTTGTCAGATTTAGGGTCAGGACAAAAGGAACGCACAACAATCTCGTGATTGTTGTGAAAGCCAGAGATCACCTTAGGAAGTAATTCCTGGGAGGTACGAAGAACTGCCTTATCCTTATGAAATACCAGGAAATGCTGTTTGCAGGACAAGGCCTGCAGTTCAGCGACTCTGCGAACAGAGACTGTTGCCAAGAGAAAAGCCATCTTCCAAGTCAGGAGACGAAGAGGAATGGTAGCCAAAGACTCAGAAGGAAGGAGATGCCAGACTCCCACAACCAGATTAAGGTTCCACTGAGGAGTGGGATGCTTAAAGGGAGGGAAAGCATGTGCGATACCCTGAAAGAAAACCTTGACATCCGGAAAATGGCAATGCGCCTCTGAAAAAAAGACAGAGAGAGCCGATGTCTGAACCTTCAAAGAACTCAGGCTAAGGTCTTTGTTCACACCGGTTTCCAAGCCTGAATCACAGTGCCGACCACCTCAGGAGAAAATCCTTTCTTCCTCAAGATAGATGATTCAATCGCCAAGCCATCAAACCCAGACGCTCCACATTCTCCTTCCACAGGTAACCATGCAGTAGGAGATCCAGTCTGTGTGGAAACCTAAACAGTTCGCACATAGACAGGTCCAGCAGCTCCAGAAACCAAGGTAGTCGGGGCCAGTACGGAGCAACTAGGATGATTGGAGTCTTCGCCATCCATAGCTTCCTCAGAACCCCGGGGAGCAGGGGAAGAGGAGGGAAAATGTAGGCTAGATGAAACTGCCAGGGAATTGACAGAGCATCCACTGCGAAAGCCAGAGGGTCCATCAAGTGAGAGCAAAATATCAGAACCTTCCTGTCGTGTCTGGTGGACATCAGGTCAATCCAGGGAATATCACAGTCTCCCTTAGAGGCCGAAGCGATACTGTGCTTCCTTCCTCTGTGGTGGTGTTGGATGGCATAATTGCGGCCACCTCCACATTGTTGACGCCATGAAACAGGCACTGGTACCGACGCTTGTTTACGGGCCTATTCTATTTTGCCTAATTGGGTCCTGCCTTCTGTTGCTCCTTTATAAACCTGCATGGCGCCGTTGAACAGACGGAGTTTCTCTAGACCCTGAGGAGTCATGCCGAAGGAGGTTTGGAAGCCTTGGGCTTGGTGGAGGACTTTTGCCTCCATTGTTATTTGGGCTTGGAGGAGGAACACAGAGCCTGGGGAACCACCTGGTTCACCGGACGTGTCTCAGTCTGAAAGGAACGAAAAAGCAGATTACGCTTGGTAGGTGTCTTCTTCCTGGGGACCATAGGCAGGAGGGTACTCTTGCCCCCTGTAGCCTCATTAATCAGATCCTTAAGGACTGGCCCAAACAGAGAAGTGCCCTGAAAAGGCAATAAGAGCAATGTTTCCTTAGAAGCAGTGTCAGCAGGCCAGATCTTGAGCCAAAGAGCCCGTCTGGCAACCAAAGACTTGGTGGAAACCCTGGCCACCAAACGGATGGCAACAAACAAGGCAGCAGATACATAGTGCTGGGCTTCAGAAATGTTGGCGAGGAGCTGCAACATTTCAGGAGTAGGAGCTCCCTGACGAACAGCAAGTGTAAGCTGTTCAGTCCAAACTGCAATGGCCCTATTTACTCAGGCCACAGTGAACGCTGGGCGTAGGGAAGTACCTGCAGTGGCAAAAATGGATTTGAGGGAGGTCTCAAGCTTCTTGTCAGTCTAGTCCTTGAGAACAGAAGCATCAGCTACTGGCAAGGCAGTGGACTTATATAGCCTAGAAACAGGGGCATCCACCTTAGGAGGATGAACCACTGAGCTAGCTCCGCATCAGAAAAGGGGTAAAGCTTAGCAAATTTCCTGGAGACAGAAGATTTCCTGTCCAGAGACTTCCACTCATCAGACACTAATGGTCAAGAGTGGGGTTAGGAGGAAAACAAGTATGACCCCACATCAGAGGGGTCCGAAGATACCTCTTGAACCAAAGGAATGTTTAGGGTGTTTAACACGGCTCTGATCAGGCTCTCAGCAGAGGGATCAGGATCAGTCTCAAAGGGGTCCCCAAAGAACTCTGAGGAGACCACCGCAGAACATTCCTCATCATCAGAATCCACCAACAGTTCCTCTTCAGAGGAATCTGATACATCAGGTACTCCCTGCGGTTTTGGTAGGGAAGACCTGACAGAAGTAGGGGTCTGCCAGGAGTGGAAGACCCCCTGTAACTGGGATGGGAAGAGCTGTAATGTAGTCTGGAGGTCTCTGGTAGCAGCCTTAAACTCTTGCACCCAAACTGGCTCTAGTGCATGGCTGGAGGTCCCTGGGGGACACTCAGGGACAGCAGGTCATGCTAGGCATAAATGACCTGAGAATTCTCTAGGCAACCCTGATTGACATGAGGAGCAATGGGGGACATAGGCACCCCAGAATCCTTAGTCTTAGGTCTAGTCCCAAGCTTCAACGAAATAGACATTCTCACAGTGTCAAAATGTTCAAAGTATAAGGAATACCCAAATACAGTGTGTATGATTAAAATTTCAAACCAGAAATTGCTAAAATACACTTATCTGCCAGGCAAAAGGTTAATCAGATGAGGAGAGACGAGTCCAAGCCCTGCTTAGGATACTCGTTCAGGGAAAGCACAAAATGGCTGCAGTGATGGGAGCCAATCAGGAACGAGTTCGCGATGCAAGTGCTCATGGGAAATGTAGTTTTCCCAGAAAAAGTACTCCAACAGTGCCCGAACCCCGCTGAGCCCCCCAACACACACCAAACGTTGACCGGATAGTAGAGCAAGGGCAGGCAAACAAAATGAGCCATCTCTGTAGTCGCTAAGTTGAACGGTTGCAGGGATATGTCCCAAACAGTACAGTCCCATAGAACACAATTTTTGCAAAGTTGTAACTGTGAAGTAAAATTGAATCAGACATCACTAGAACATGTCATCAGACCCAATAAATACTGAACACACTTGGGAAAGTGGCAACAACCCCTCAAAAGATGCTAAACCAGCAACCAAAGGGTTAAGTTATCACAGAAATTTGCTCCAAAGCACCCAACAGACATACAGATAAAGCCAATGAGTGCAGGCGTATGCAATAAGAACTCCAAAGTAGAACCCGGAGCGGAGGGGAAGAGTGGGACATGTGGACCTCAGCACTCAAAGGGCTGTTCACCTTTTCAGCAGATCTTCTGTCTTCAGATTACCATATATCAAGAAGAGGCCTCAGTGGGCAACTCCTGAGGAAAGAACTTGTAAACAATATTTTCCTACCAGGACTTAAGGTCCACCAAAGCACCTGGAAACTGAGCTATCCACATTTAAGGGAATTGTCAGTGTTGGTAATACGCCTAATAGTGGTATTCCATATCTAACAGAAAAATAAAAAATAGCTAAAAACTATAGCAGAACTCCCTCCTCCAGAGGCCCAGGCACTTCAAAAAAGAAAGGGTCTTTTGGACGGGGACCTCTCCTCCTCCTCCAGCTCAATCCAATAAAACAGAAAAGAACCAAAAGCGGGAAGAACAGGAAACCCCATAAACAAAGACCCCAAGAAGATGTATCTACCTGGGGAAGGAAACACAGGTAGATTTTTTTTCTCTAGTTGGGAGTCATGTGTTCCATATGGACTAAAGAGAAATGTATTTGCGGTAAGTTCACTAAAATCCTCTCTCTCTCAGAACTAAGCTGGATCTATTTAATATCAGGTTTCAACAGCCCCCACACTAGCATACAAACCAAACAAGAGCCAACTGGGCTCAAAATACTGAACGGAATGTGGCAGTAGGAAAAATAGGAAAGTCCTTAGACAGACATTACTGCCTAAAGGACCTTCTGGCCAAAGCTGGCATTAGAAGAGGCCAAAACACTGACAAGGTAATGTTTGGCGATTGTGTGCAAGGAGGACCACATAAACTTTCACATTTGTTCAGCAGATATCTGGTTTGCAGACCAATGAAGCAGCCCCTGACCTGGTAGAGTGTGCTGTGACCTTAAAAGGAACAGGTCTCTTCCTGATCACATACGTCTGATGTAAGCTGGCCTTAATTCAAGAAGCATTAGTGACCTTCGATACTGCCTGACCCACCCTAGGGCCATCAGGAATAGCATAGAGGCCATCAGACTTACTGAAAGGCTGTGTATGATGTGCATAATATTTAAGGCATCACACCACATCCAACAAGTGAAGATCCTTCTCCTATTTGGAAGAAGGGTCAGGACAAAATTAAGCAGAATGATCCAATAATTTAAGTGAAAATCTGAGACTCTGGTAAAAACTCTCTAGAGCTACGAAGTACCACCTTGTCCTGATGAAAAACCAGGAAAGGAGGTTTACAAGACTGTGCTTGTAATCGGCAACTGTTTGTATGTAGACAATGGCTAGATGTAAAGCCATTCCGAGTGTCAAAAACCAAAGAAGACTAAGACAAAAGGTTCAAAAGCAGGACTCTGAACGATGCTTAGGTCCAATTTAAGATCCCATGGGGGCATGGGATCTCAGAAGGAAAGGCAGGTGTGATTAATCCCTTCAACAAAGGTCTTGCCATGTGGCAGAACAGCAATATGCCTCTGGAAGAAGACTGGAGCGTTAAGATACATAAAGTAATATAGGCTGAAAAAATACAAGTCCATCAAGTTCCCAGATCTCCAACCAAGCAGACTTTGAATTCACCTTGGTGACTGACGAAGGCACCCGCTGTTGCATTGTCAGACTGGTCCTCACTATAGCGCCCAACAGTATATATGCCCAATGGCAAAGCACCAGCTGAATGACTGTATCTCCACAATGTTGATTGTAAGAGAACTCCTCTCCATGTTCCAGTGACCCTGTGCCATTAAAAGACCAAGGATGGTTCTCCATCCCATCAGGCTCATATCTGTGGCTCCTAACAAGCATTCTGATAAGACAAAGGGATGTCCCAGTGTTAGGTGAGGGTGATAAATCCACAGTGAGCATAAGCAATATAAAGGATTGGGTGCTAGAAAGGCAAAACCTGCATTTTATATTGGGTAAGAGCAGGGGCATAGCAGTAAGGACCATAGTACTCAAAGGGTTAACTTGCCAATCTTCTGTCTTCAGACTCCCATTATATCAGTAGAGAACCTCAGAGAAGTTCAGTATTGATGTAATAAAGTCAATCTCCACAGAAAAAAATGGCCCAGAAAATGAGATTTTTTGTTTACCGATCCTTTTCTCTCTTTTAAAGAGGAAGGGCACTCAAAATGAAGCAGCTCCTATTGTCCGTCCTCTATACCCCAGCACCAACTGGAGATCATTCAGTTTTAGGTTAACAAAGCCAGGAGAGGAATAGAGAATGCAATAGAACAGAGGAAAAAGCGCAGGGTATACCAAACCAGGCATTACTCTTCGGACTATGAGAAAACGATTTACCGGTAAGGTAAAAAATCCCATTTCCTCCAAGTCCTCGAGGGATGCAGGGACCATAGGGATGTCCCAAGCAGTCCCAAACAGAGGAAGAGAGAACAAATGGAAGGAAGAATGTCCACAAAACTTTGTGGCCATAACTAGCATTCTGAGAAGCAAAAACATAAAACTTAAACTTAGAAAAAGTTTGAACAAAAGACTCAGTGGCACCTAGCAAAGCCAGGCCACAGATAACTGATGCTTGAAAGCCATCCAAACAAGTCAAATGGACAGAAAGCCAGAATAGAGTCAAAAGAGACCTGAGAACATAGGCTTGCCTCCAGCCACAAAGCCAGAGTCATTGTGGAAGCCAGACGACCCTACTTAGTATTCTAAGGAAAGACAAACAGAGGATCTAATTGACAAAAAAAGATACACATAGTGAAAGGATATATACATTTGTTGTTTCAGGCTGGTAGGCCCTGGGTAATGTGACATGAAGTGGTTAATGCTTTAGCTTGGCTAATAAACTTAAAATACAGAAAAATAACATAAATTCATGATAGAATGATTGCTACATTTGCTATTTCAATATAACCGCCAGTAAATGTTGTTTTAACAGGATGTTACTGTCTCAGACATGGATGTACACATCAGGGACATTTAGACAGGTGGTTAGACAAAGGTTGGGTTCCTCATTTCTGTGGTAAATTGTTCCTTTTGTGGACCACATGCTTGGGACAGGTGGCCAAGTAGCTAGAAGGTCAAGGCTTACTAGAAATTGGTCATTTGGACTTGACCCATGCTCCAGTCATAGAGTGCCCCCTAGGGGATTTATGATTCTATTACTAATACTGATATGCATAGGTTGTAACGATATGTAATGATATGCACATGTTGTAATTGCAAGTTGTGACCCATGTCCTGGGGGTGTGATATTCCGGGAGATGTGACCCACCCATATATCTATCCCAATAAATGCTTGTGCACGACTGCAATAAAGTTGGAATGAGATTTTAGCACCTACACTTGTTGTGCGTCTATTATTTCAGTCCCCAAGCGCCTAAGACTGGGAGATCTGCTGGAACTGGTGTACTGTCTAGGTGTCCCCCGGGGGTAATAGGTGAAACATTTTGGTGTGACCAGGAGAGGAGTCTGAGATTATTTCTTTCACATAGTCTCAAAGACAGCGACAACATGAAAAGGATGGAGAAATGCCTCCTTCAACCTGGAAGGAGAGGGACACAAACATGGAAGTACAAGTTCTGGATCTATGTGAAAGTCAGAAACAACCTCAGGGTGAAAACAGGAACAGACCACAAGATGACCTTGTTTTGATGAAAACCCATGTGAGGAGAGCGACAAGACAGAGCAATCAACTCAAGAGACTTTCCTCACTAAAGCAAGCGTGCTAAGAAACACAGTCTAACAAGTACTGCATCAGAGAAAACTCAAAGACAGAACCGCCAAAACCATGTCCAGGTCGCACGGAGTTATAGGAGCCCTGTATGTTGGGAGGATATGAGTCACCCCTCATAGAAAGGTCTGAACCTCAGAATACCAGTGATTTTATGCTGGAAAAGAACTGAGACAGCGAGCACCTAAACCATAAGAGAAGAGACCCTTTAGATGCATCTCAAGGACAGATACACAAAAGAGATGACAAATGGAAATGCAATGGATGGAGGTACACAGCACCACACAAAGTGAAGAAAATCTGATGAACATGATGAGAGCATACAGCATACTCTGAGAATGGAAGCATTCAAGCCCACATGTAGTAAGCTGCTGGCAATCAAGAAGACGTGAACCCAGTCCATCCTGATTTTCCTCAGGACCCCGGAGGTGAGTGGATTTGAAGGAAAAACAGAAATAAGACAGATTATCTCATTGAAGATGCTCCTAAATTCTGGGAACCAGGTGTTGGCAACTGAGAAAGTCTACCACTGATTTCTATCCTCGAAATGTGAACTGCTGTGATGTCCAGTAAGTGGGCCTTTTCCCACCAGAGCATCTTCTGGACCTTGGTCCGAGTTGGTCCAAGTTGGTATGCTTCATCAGAGATGAATGATGTATATATGTTTACCTCAGGGGCACAAAATCATAAATTATCTATTTAAAAACATGACACCACAATATTATTATACTGTCAAAAACTTTAGCTCTTTTATTAAAATTATTAAAACTCAATTATAAAAAATTATAATATTTATCCCTTACTGTTTGATCTAATATACAGTGAAAAATGTCATATATACCTAGATCAATATCCTATGCTAATTCTCCTAAAAGGTATCGCCACTATCTCTCAGTCTGTATGTTCTACCACAGAGGTTCTCAACCCCTCAGTGGCCACTAACAGGACAGGACTTAGGAATTTCCCTGCTAGAACACAAGTGTGTTGATCAGAGGCTCAGTCATATTGCTTAACTCACCTGTGCTGTTAAAAGGAAATTCTCAAATCCTGGCCTGTTAGTAGCCACTGAGGGCACGGGTTGAGAACCACTATTCTACCAGCATGCATATCATTACTTAATATTGGGTGCCCTTGTATGACCGGGAAGAACACCTGTCAGTCTGGCCAGGGTTGTAAAGCACTGTCATAACCACCGCACAGACTACACTTCACATGCGCAATCCATTAACATAATATCAGTTGCCCTCATAAGAGAAACATGCATGCAGAATATCCACTCTAGACGTCAGAGACTGAGACTGGTGTTTCAATAGACCGACATGCATACTGATATAGGTCCATCATAACTCTTGGACCATATCAGTGTGCGAGCCGGTCTTTTGGGACACCAGTGTCTGATGTCTAGGCTGGATATTCTGCATGAACGTTTCTCTTATGAGGGCAACTGATATTGTGTGAACAGATTGTGCACATTAAGTGTAGTCCAGGCGGTGGTTGTGACAACGCTTTACAAACCCGACCTGAATGTCGGGTGTTCTTCCTGGTCACAAAGGGTGGGATTAGGTGGAAAGCAGGCATGGGGCCTTACAGAAGACACCTCCTGCACCAAGGGAATGTTCAGGGTGGACAACACAGCCCTGATCAGGCCCTCAGCTGAGGGAATGGGGTCTGCCTCGGAGGGGTATGCAAAAAACTGAGATGAAGGAACTGCTGAACAGTCATCATCATCAGAGTCCACCAATAATTCTTCCTCAGAGGAATCAGACACATCAGGTACACCCAGCTGTTTAGGCAGGGAAGATCTGATGGGGGCGGGGGTCTGAAATGAAGTGAAGAACCCCCTGTAAGGTGGATGGAAGTAGTTGCAAGGTGGGCCGGAGGTCCCTGGTAGTAGCCATTGTGAAAACATTTTCTGGACTGTATGGTGCAGCAAGCCAAGACACAAACTCTCAAAGGAAGAAAAATAAATAAAAAATAAATGGCAGTGGATTTTCTGGAATTAACCAGATGCAGTTTTCTTTTTTAGAGCTTTTAGTGTTTCTTTAAAGGGTAACTATAACAATATTGCTCTCTCAGCATATCTGCTCCACTGGAAACAGATACAAAACAAGCCGGGGCTAATTTGTGAGCTGGGGCCACATCATAAACCATGACAGATTACCAAACGGGGTCAGTAAAGTGATCCTGTTATAGTGACAAAATTGACACTGACGTTTCATAGGGTCATCATATGGGCCATAGATGCAGTTTTCATACAGTTAGACATCTGCAAACATTTCTTCATGATAAGCATCTAAATGCCATTTGTAAACACAGGGAGTTGGAGTAGAAATATGGAAGTCAAGTGAAATCCTGTTAAGAGAGTTACAAGCAGCACTAAAGTATTATGCGACAACACACCATAGCTCAGTTTCTCTCCTTTAAATTTGATCTGTTGCAATGACTTCCTGCAAGAAAACCGCCTTTTTTGCTTGGTCTAATGAGTCTTTTTTTAGGGAGACATGACACTTGCCAGCCAACCATCTACCTACACACCATGACATCAATTATTTGAATTTAACATTATTTATATAAACTTTACCTTGCATGCAGACTTTTAAACCATCAACAATCTCTTGTTTTGGATCTTGAAGAACACAGCGAGAAAACCAACTATATATCAAAAAAATAAAAACATGTTATAAGATATAATGTACATTTCTAGAAAAATGTAGTACATTTCTGTAAATTTATTTCAAATTGTTCATTGAATCACAGTCATCCTCAAATTACAGTAATCTTCACCACATCACTTTACCCCCAAAGCAAAACTTAGTATCTTTACTGTAAAAAGCAAGGAAGGCATTCTTGTTTCCTAGGTGGAATCTGCTCTGGTCTAGAGTGACTATAGGCATCTCTCAGTGGAATGTCTCAAAAAACACAGGGTTTTTCTGGTTGCGCTGGCAGATGGCTGTGCTTTAACTAGGCTCCTTCCTAGTGGAACATAAAAGCTACATAGCCTGTCTATGTTTGTTGTATCCTGAGAAAATGCTTGTGGGGGGACTGTTTCTGAACTGCCTGGGCTTGTCTAGGGCTGATGCCAACAATCATGTCACTGCGTATTTCACAACAGCCAAATGTTCTTACTCAGACGCAGTTAGTGCACTTTATGATTTCTGGTCCGGGACAAAAATGGTGGCCTCAACAAGGCATAAAGATAATAATTCCTTTGTGGATCTTATTAGGTTCATTACTAAAGATATCTGCTCCTTACCTATGAAATGTGATATGGAAGACCTACTTTTTTTTTTTAAAGGTTTTATCGAGAAATAGAAGAAGTACAAATACAGATATCAAGAAAAAGGCATTAACATCTGATATAAAAGTGACCTACGTAGAGGTCAAACAAGCATACAACAGAGTGTAACACAGCTAGAAAAGGCCAATAAGAGCAGAACATATCCAAATGTGTCAGTGAAAAGTACAATCATAGAGACCAATAATACATTGGAGGCCAACTACTCAGGCCAGTAGCAAGGCCACGGTACAAAGAAAGAGAGGATAAGCGAGAAAGAAAAACCAGAGAAGTAGACGAGAGAATAGAGGAGAAGGAAGGGAGGACAGGAAGGAAAGGAAGGGGGGATGGTGGACATGCGATCCAGGCCAGAGGAACTAGCAGAAGTCCTAATTCCGTGGGGTCAAACCCTGAGCTTCAACGTTAACTGATCCAAGGAGAATAAATACAGTTAAAAGATTGCCCGGCTCCAGATAGGAGAGAGGTACGTTTCTCAAAAGTGGAGACATCATGCATCCTTCTATGCCACAGTGACAAGGAGGGAGGCGTCATTGATTTCCAATACTGAGGGATACACATCCTAGTCGCAGTAAGCAGGTGTAGAAAGAACTGGTGAGAAGGGCCTGAGGAGATAATTCTACTAGAACAGATAGAGAAATGTAAAAGTCTCGGGTCTAAAGGAACAGAAACAGACAGAATAGCAGACATGTCCTGAGCTACAGCAGTTCAAAAAGGAACAGGCGGAGAAAAACACCAAATACGTCCCAGAGATCCAGAGCCAGCCCCACACCTCCAACAGGAAAAAACGAGTGCAGCAGTTGTGGAGATCTATAACATCATAGTAATAACTTGTAGATAGTCTCCATAGCAGTGACATTCCATGATGAACGAAGCAAACTCCGCAAGGCAACTTCCCAGTCATCATGGGACAGCTCACATTGCAAATCCTTCTCCCACTGTCTACAAAGGAGTTAAAGTCAGGATCTGGATGTAAGAGCAAAGAGTAGATCGCTGCAATCACCCTCCTCAAGGGTTGAGTCTCTGGATCAGGGGGGTGACAAAGAAGATCAAAAGGGGTCAAGCGTTGAAGTAAATCAGAGCGTTGGGGACGGGACATCACAAAGCTATGTATCTGGTGATACCACCAATATTCATTAGAATGTAGATCCCATTCATTTTGCAATAACAAAAATGACGCCAGCCTTCCCCCCTTTAGCAGATCCGTAACCAGGTGGGAAGTGTACAGAGTCCAAAAGGGAAAGCATCAGAGAGGAAAGCTAGAAAAAGTAGCAACAATCAAGTCCCAAGCCCGAAAAACAGGAGTCAGAATGGGGTCACAATGTGTCTCCAAGCGGCGAGCCTGAGATGGAAGCCATGGTAGAGTCAAAACAGAGCAAAGAGAGCAGATAGCCTCCTGCAGTTGGACCTAAGATTTAAGTGAGGCAGAACAAAATCAATGGGGGATAACGTTCAAGAGTACACTCCTATGATAGCGGAGAAGATCGGGAGCTCACAAACCCCCCTTCTTGCGCAGTAGGGCCATTAAAGAAAAATGTAGCCTCGCCAATTTACCTCCCCAACCTCTCCATATAAAGGAATTAAATATGTGCTGGAGGGGTTTGAGAAAGGCCCTGGGGAGAGAAATAAATATAGTCTGGAAAAGATACAAGACCCTAGGCAGAAACACAGATATAAGGAGCTTAACACGTCCCGACAAGACACAAATAGATTTAAAGGTCTACGTAGGTCCATAGCTAGGCAGCGCTGGACTGAGTGCGAGGCTCAGTAGTGCGGAAACGTTCCACAGTGTTCTTACTGCAGCCTGCACTGTAGTTAGGGCTGCAGGGTGTGAAATAAGATGTCCGATTCCAGCTGAACCAGAACTTGGACCAGGATGAACACTCCTTCGGACTTATGATACCTGAAGGAGTACTGTAGAGGGAAGAATCCAAATGCAGATCTAAGATTGTTTCTGGCTCTGGCTGTATCAGCTGATCTCTCTGATTACTCACCTGACTGTTATCAGCCAACCCTCTCAGGGGATTTATAGCAGCTTGGCTCACTTCCTCATTGTCCTTATGTTTGTTTGTTGACCTGCTGTTGCTGGCTGCTGTGGACTTTTCCTGCGTTTCTGTTTGCTGTGTTCCAGACCATCGGCTTGTTCCAGACTTCGCTGACTTCTGTGCTTCTCACCCGTGGCTTGTTCCTAAAATCGCAGACTTCTGGTTTCCTGACTCTGGCTCGGCTGAATACCTGTCTTGACTCCTGACCCTGGCATGTCTTTTATTTTATGCTCTTGGATCATGCGTCTGTTTTTGTTGAACTAATAAAGGTGTATTGAATTTTACCTTTTTGTGTACTGTCTGGTTCCTGGTCTGTAACAGCTAAACTGATGGAGAAATAGAGCAGGACTACCTGATAAACGGATATAAAATTGGGCAGATTGGGAAAAGAGCTGAAAGGATCTAGCTGTCAATACTTGAACCAGAGTTACTCTGGAAGTGGTTTGCTGTTGGCAGGGTATATTTGCAGAAGAGCTTAAAGTTTCTAGTCACCCTCTTACAAAGCTTGAGCCAGAGTGGCTCTGCATGACAAATGAGGGTGAGAGCTCAACAACGGGAAGACATAAGGCTGTTGAATAGAAACTAGAGACTGGGAAAGCAGCGGCCTAATATAAGAAAGAGCCAGTGAATACTAAAAATGAGAGAGAGTAGCGCTGTAAAGGAGAGAAGAACCGGCAGCACATACTGGAATGTACCAGAGGAAAAGCCTGCTTATCCCTCAACTCATACGCTCTACGAATAGTGGATTGATCCATGATGCAATAGTCACTTTGGATGCAGGTCTACCTGCCCTAGGACCCTCAGGAATGACGAATAGAGCATCAGACTTCCTGACAGATTCAATGCGATGGACATAAAACATGAGACAACGCACCACATCCAACAAGTGGAGATCTCTTTCCTTGTCAGAGGAGGGATTAGGGCAGAAACAGGGCACCACAATCTCCTGATTGATGTGAAACTCGGAGACCACCTTAGGTAAGAGCTCCTTAGAGGTGCGAAGCACCGCCTAATCCTTATGAAACACCAGGTAAGGTGGTTTACAGGACAGAGCTTGCAACTCCGCAACCTGGCGAACGGACACAATTGCCAGAAGAAAGGACATTTTCCACGTCAAGAGACGTAGAGGAATAGTAGCCAAAGACTCAAAGGGAGGATGTTGGAGAACTCCCAATACCAAATTAAGGTCCCACTGAGAAGCTGGGCTACGAAAGGAAGGAAGCCCTGGAACAAAACCTTGACGTCAGGAAGAATAGCAATGCTTTTCTGGAAAAAGACAGAAAGCACCGAGGTCTGAACATTAAGAGAACTCAGACCGAGTCCCTTGTCCACACCTTCCTGCAAAAAGGCCAGGACAGTGGGAAGATCAAAGTTGTGAGACAGATTTCTGTCAGCACACCAAGACACAAATGTCAACTAGACACGGTGATAGATCTTGGAAGAAACAGGCTTACAGGCACTAAGCATAGTAGGCACCACAACAGAAGAAAACCCTTTCTTCCTTAAAATCGAGGATTCAACCTCCAGGCCGTCAAATTGAGCCGATGAACATCTTCCTTCTACAGATAACCCTGCAGAAGAAGATGTGGAGGGGAGCTGAAATGGCTGCGCTACAGATAGGGCCAGAAGCTCCGGATACCAGGATTGACTAGGCCAATAAGGAGCAATCAGAATTACTGGACAACGTTCCAATTTCAATTTCTGTAACACCCTTATTAGCATTGGGAGAGGATGAAAGATGTAGGCCAGAGAGAATGTCCAAGGAATGGACACTGCATCGGCAGTAAGAGCTAGAGAGTCTCTCCACCGAGAGCAAAACACCGGAACCTTCCTGTTGTGTCTCGTTGCCATCAGATCCACTTGGGGCATTCCCCATCTCTGAACTAGGAGTTGAAACACCTCGGGATGTAACTCCCACTCTCCGCTGTTGACTGTGTGACGACTGAGGAAGTCTGCCATGATGTTGTCCACGCCTGGAATGTGCACTGCGGAAATGACAGGAACATGAACCTCTTCCCAGGGCAGAATGGCCTTGACCTCTAACCAAGCGGCGAGACTTCTTGTTCCGCCTTGTCTGTTGATGTAAGCCGCTGCCGTGGCATTGTCGGACTCCACTCGGACTGGACAGTCCTCCAGTTGAGATACCCAATGATGCAGAGCATGAAATATCGCCTGAAGTTCCAAGATGTTAATCCGGAGAAGGGACTCCTCCGTGGACCATTTCCCCTGAGCGCTGAAGCGACCCAGCACTGTTTTCCAGCCCAGGAGACTGGCATCCGTAGTGACCGTGGTCCAGTAGGGAACCAGGAAGGACCTCCCTTTCAGTAGATTGGAAAGGTCCAGCCACCACTCCAAGCTGATCTCTACATGGTGGAGGAAGAGAGACCGACAGCTTCTGATGATCTGGTCGATCCCTGCACGTCTGTATCACAAACCTCTGAAGTTCCCTGGTGTGTGCCATGGCGAATGGAACTGCCTCTGCCGTGGAAATGAACTTTCCCACCAGAGAAGACAACTTCTGAACTGGGATCCGATTCAGAGATAGAATCTTTGAGACTCTGTGGACAATTTGATGGGCTACCTCGTCCGGTAGAAAAAACATGCTCTTCTGAGTATCGAACAGAAGACCCAGGAAGATCAGTTGTTGGGATGGGACAAGATCCGACTTGTCCAAGTTGACAATCCATCCGTGATGGGTGAGGACTCAAATGCAGGTCTGAACCTGCTGATGAAGAAGGTCCGCAGAGGAGGCTTTCAAACAAAAGTCATCCATGTTGGGAGTCACTCTGATGCTGTTCCGATGGATAACGGATATCAAGGCCCCCAGAACTCGTTGGAAAACTGGAGGGACCGTCGTCAGACCAAATGGAAGAGCTGAGAATTGAAAATGATCCCTGTCGCAGGCAAACCACAGTTACCGCCTGCTCTCCTGATGAATTGGGATGTGCAAATATGCATCCTGAAGATCCAGAGAAGCAAGGAACTCCCCCGGAGACATGGCAGCGATCACTGATTACAGACACTCCTGGCGATAGTGAGTCTTGATCAAAAAGTTGAGATCTTTCAGATCCAAAATAGGGCGGCATCCGCCGTCCTTTTTGGTCACCACAAAGAGGTTTCAGTAAAATCCCAAACCCCGTCTGAAGGAGGCACCGGCTCCAGGACATCCTTGTCCAGAAGAGCCTGAATAGTGCCTTCGAAAAGACGGTCTTTCTCGACATCCTGAGGAGAACGAGAAAGATGAAAGCGAAAAGGAGTAAGATAAAAGAAAGGGATCTTGTATCCCTCTGTCACTACCTGTAAAACCCATGGGTCCGACACTGAATCCTCATCCAAAGAGTCGGAGACGACCCCCTACAGCGGGATGTGGACCCGGGTTCGGTGAGTCATGCCGAAGCAGTCTTGGGGGCCTTGGGCTTGGAGGCAGCCTTGGACTTCCATTGCTGCTTGGGCTTGGAGGAGGGACGCGGAACTGATGGAACCGCCTGGTTCGTCGAACGTGTCTCAATTTGAAAGGAACGAAAGGACAAGTTACATTTAAATAATAACTTCTTCTTAAAGACGAAGAGTACTTTTACCCCCTGTGGCCTCGCTAATTAGTTCTTTAAGATCAGGCCCAAACAAGGAAGTACCCTGAAAACGCAAAGAAAGACCAAATCTTGAGCCAAAGCACACGCCTGGCCACCACAGAGGTAATAGAGGCCCTTGCCATCATGTGGACGGCATCAAAAGCAAGCAGCAAAGACATAGTGTTGCGCATCAGAGATATTGGCAAGCAGACGCAATTTCTCCAAAGTAGGCGAATCCTGACGGACAGCTGTAGTGAGTTGTTCGGTCCAGACTGCAATAGCCTGGTTGACCCACGCAACAGCGAAAGCTGGACGCATAGCGGTGCCAATAGAAGCAAAAATGGACTTGAGGGAAACTTCAAGTTTCTTGTCAGTCCAGTCTTGCAGTGCAGAAGCATCAGAAACAGGTAAAGCTGTAGATTTAGACAGTCTAGATATGGGTGCTTCCACCTTAGGGGATAAACCCATTTAGCTAGTTCTGCTTCATAAGAGGGATAAAGCTTAGCAAATTTCCTAGACACAGAAGCAGACTTGTCCGGAGTTTTCCATGCGTCAGAAACCAAATGGTCAAGAGTTGGGTTAGGAGGAAAATAAGTAAGGGGCTTAACAGGCTCCTGAAAAAAGCCAGAGGGATCAGAAGGGATCTCCTGAACCAAGGGAATGTTGAGTGTGGTTAATACAGCCCTGATCACACCCTCAGCAAAGGGTTCAGGATCAGCTTCAAAAGGGTCCCCAAGGGACCTAGAAGACTCCAAAATAGTACCATCCTCAACATCTGAATCTTGCAACAATTCTTCCTCAGAAGAATCTGACACATCAGGTGCTCCCTGCGGTTTAGGCAGGGATGATCTGATAGTAGAGGGGGTCTGCCATAATTGAAGGGCCCCCTGAATCTGGGATGGAAAGAGTTGTTAAGTGGACCTAAGGTCCCTAGTCGCAGCCTTAAACTCTTGCACCCAAGCTGGTTCAATAGCATTTCTGGAAGGCCCCGGGTTGCTGTCAGGAACTTCAGAACATGCTGGGCATAAATGACCAGAGAACTCTCTAGGTAGCCCTGCAAGACAGGAAGAGCGACAGGAAGAGCAATGCGCAATGGGGGATACTGATACCCCAGCCTCCTTAGTCTTAGGTCTAGCCCCTAGCGCCAGCAGTATAGACATTCTCACAGTGTCAAAATAACCAACTGTACAATAGATCACCCAATTGTAGTGTTTTAGATTAATATTTCACCCCAGAAACTCTAAATATAGACTTATCTGGCAGGCGAAGGGTTAATTTGCAGAGGAGAGAAGAGAGTCCAAGCCCTGCGTAGGATACTCGCTGAGAAAAGCTCACAAAATGTCTGCCGCGATGGGAGCCAATCAGAAAAATGGTGCGAAACAAGCTCTCATGGGAAATGTAGTTTTTCCCAAAAAGTAGCCCAAAGCAGTGCCCGAAGCTCCCCAACACACTTGAACTATAAACCGGATGATAGAGCAAGGGTAGACAATTAAAATGAGCCCACTCTGACGTTGCTGTGTGAAGCAGTTGCAGAGATACATCCCAAACAGTGTTATCCCATAGAAAGTAAAAGGAGCAATGGCGTCTATGCGGTAAAGCGTGCCTTAAAGGTGCAGTACACAATTTTAATAAAAGTTAAAATATAAGTTAAAAACATGAAAAACATACAGGGAGCATGTGTGCATACTGAGAAAACACTAACCCAGTAAGGTCCACCAAAAAGCACCTAGATACTGAGCTAGCCACATTGAAGGGCATTTGTCAGTGATAGTAACCCTCCTAATGGTGGTATTCCATATCTGACCGAAAAATAAAAAAGAAACTAAAACTAACGACAAATGTTCTCCACCTGGTGTGTTCACACCCAGGAACAAATCATTCTGGAGCTAGGTGGCTAAGATGCAGCCTAGGAGGGAAGGGAGGCTCCACACCCTGCATACATTTAGAGAAATGTTCCTGCCTACTTAAAGGGGCGGATCACCTCCCAGAGTTACCAGTAACCTGTATTGGACGACAGAGAAAGAGGAGGATACACTGGAAAGACCAACAGACACAATAGTCAGTAAAGGGTGTAACCAAAGAGAGTTCAGAATAAGCCAAATCAGCTGAAGAGAAGGAAACTGATCACCTTGCATATTTGAGGGGAGGAACACAAAACCATACATGTGGATGGATTTACATTTCTGGCAGCTAGAGGGACACCTTTGTTTCATATCCCATTAGCAACTCCAACCAGGAGATGATAAAAGTTTTGTTGCAGCAGGTCTCACATCTGAGGCAAAGTACAGAAGAGCGAGCGCTAATCTTTCACTGAATCTTGAATGAAGCAGAAAAACAGAAAATGATGGTCCTGGCACAGAAGAGCAATGTTACTTCCTCAGAGGACACTTATAAAACTGCAGTAAGGCTGGGCAGGTGTTAACCCTTTGAGTGCCAGAGGGGTACGCAATGCATTGCAAAGCAATGAGTTGCGATCCCCTCTGCCACTCAAAGGGATAAGGAGGATGAGAGGGATCCGTCTTCCATAGACTATTTTGAAAGTGCCCTGTCTCCTATTGGAGAGGCCATTTTCCTCAAGGTCCTTACTAAAAAAAAAAAAAAAAAAAAGAGTAGAAGTACAGACTTTCTCCTATAGAGAGTAGACAACTTCCTTACTACAAAGTATTGTAAAAACAAACATTTTTATCATTTACCAGAAGGATTAGCGGAGTAGTTGCCATATAGATACTTCAGATATAGAAGAGGAGCAAAAAGAGGCACATGTAGAAGTGGATTTTAGTGCACCTTCCCATCCACTTTAGAAACTGTGTACTTGAGTCTTGTGGTTGTCCGGAGACTTCCTTTAACTGAGTGGGTGTACTCACCTTTCAAACCATGTCCTGCAGGGAGGAGGGGATCCATTCAAGTCACATTATAGCAAAGATGTAGTCAGTTTAGTAGGAAATGGAAAATATTCTAATTTGCTACCTTGCCTCCACACAAGATGTAGAATAAATACACATCGTATTCTGACAAGGAGGACCATGAAAGAAACATCTTATCTCCTGTGATTGCCACTTGTTTATCTCTTTGAAAGACCGAGCATCAATGTTATTCTTGTAGCTACTTAAGATTCTAGATATGTGATTATTGATTGTACCATGACACAGTAATAACAAACTCAACATTTCACACAGATGCAATAAAACACAAATAAACAGGGTTTCTTATGTATGTGGCTGTATTGTCAGTGTGCGCACCTGTGGTTCAATTGTCAGTGAGTGTGCCTGTGGCTGGTCGGTCACCAAGGGCATCTGTGGCTGCATTGCCAGCATATGTACATATGTGTGTGTTTGTAGGGACTGTGGTTTCTGTGTGAGCTGCATCATAAATGTGTGTGTGGCTTTGTGCACATTTATATTACCTAGACCTGTTTTGCTTTACTGGGCTCCTAGAACTGTACAATGCTCTGTTGAGCTCCCGAATCTTAATGGTAAAACTGGGCTCCCTGTCCTGCCTTAGCAAGTGTCCTACACCAAAATGAAAAAATGGCTGCAGTCCGTCATACAGACTCAGACCTAGGTGTTGAGGCTGATCCTAAAGACAGAGATGACAAATGAGTCACTCACTAGATCACTATAGGATACTAGAGTGCAAAGATATGAGTGAATACCTAGATTGAGATTCCAGCTGCTGACACTACCATGCTGTGGCCAAATCTGACGTTGGAGTTGCTAACTGCAAATATGGATAACCAGACCCAGTTGAGCCAGAGCTGGTTCAGAATAGAAGATTCATTTTGCTGGAAGAAATAGTGATCTAGTGGGAAAAAAATACAGCTAAAATATAAAAAACTAGTTGAAGAGCCCATTATATGGGCCACAGTGCCACTGCCAGCCAGTTGCGGGGCAGTCATGCACAGTAGAGTCTTCCCATGCTGTGGCTGATACAGTGTCAGCCGGTTGTGGTGCAGTCATGCTCAGTAGAGACTGCCCGCGCCGCGACTGATTCGGAGCTCCCCGCTCTATATCATCCTCTTCAGTGGCAGTCACTACGGAGCATGACTGCAGCATGCGCAGCAGTCTCTACTGCACATGACTGCGTCATTACACATGTTTTAGCGAATTATTATATAGTCAATAACATTCAATGCCAAACATGCCATTGCCTAGCTCTGACTTTTCTCATACATTTTTTTTTCTTGCATATTTTTAATTTTACCACACTTTTAACCTCTTAACGTCCAAGTACATACATGTACGTCAAGGGGATAAAAGTGCCTTAAGGACCTATTCCATACATGTACGTCATGGATTTCAGGTCTCCCTTTCCCGTTTGGGGAGCCCTGAATCAGATACAAAAACCTCCGTGGTCCTTAAGTGACAGCTGTGTGCAGGACTTTAAGCCTGCTGGTCCCAGGCATAAGCGGTTATCCCCACAGATCTGTCACTTTGTACATATTCAGATAGGTACAAATTGTGGAAAAAGCAGTGGTAAATATAATTAAGCAAAATAAATTTACCGAGTCATGCCTTGATTCAAACTGGCAACAAATCCACCAATAGATCTTCGTCCAGATGTGGAGTCATGATAACAATCAATGCCAACAACCATCAAGTCTTTCAGCTACAAAGAAAAAACAAATAGTCCAGAATTCATGTTTATGTTTTTACATCATATCCACAGAAACCAAACTGGAAAACAGACCATAAACACCACACACATGAAGGCTATCAAACAATATAAATCTCAGGAAATAGGCACTCAATTGATTAAAAAAACCACGTGATAATATGAGATTTTTGTGTACTTACTTTCTTTTAATCCATGTTGAACACAGGAACCATGGGGTAATGTATCCTACTGCAGAGGTTTACTCACTGGAACCACTGCACTTGCTTCTCAATATATTCGAGGTGCTCAAGGCCCAAACTTAGTGTCAAAGCAATCCATAGAGAAAAGCTGAACAACCCTCTTTGGTTAAAACATTACTTTATTTAAAGCATTAAAAATTTATACTGCCGATCTTTGTCCGACGTTTCACTCCTGCTTGAGACTTTCATCAGGGACTACAATATTACAGATTACTGGCTGTAACATCCTTCTCGGCTTTTCTCTATGGATTCCTATTGCAGAAGGACAGGGCACTTGCCTCAAAAAGGCTCTCAAAAAAGACCCCCTTCTGATTTACTTTACCCTAGCCAGTTTAATCCAGTCTAATCCATTTTTAACATAGAGCAAAGAGCTAAGAAAAGTAAAGCAGGAGGGGAATCCCCTAAACTAGAGAACCCCCCTGCCTGTGACTAAGCAGTGGCCTGGTTCTTTTAGGTCAAAAAGTCACCCACTGACCTGGCGGAATGAGCCATGAACCGAAAAAACTCGCTTGTCTAGGAGAGCTTGAACCGCCTCATTCAAAACAGTTACAACTTTTCCTGGGCAAGGGTAATCCTGACTAGAAAAATCTGTAGGGAGGGAGGGACGTAAAAGCAATCTTGTACCCTTCCAAAACCACCTGCAAAACCCACTGGTCCACAACAGACTCTGCCCATGCGTTTGAAAAATGGAGCAGTCGTCCACCCACAGGCATACAAAGAGTCATACAAAGGCAGACTTGCCGGACTTGGGTTTGGCAGTAGCCTGTTTTCAGTGCCACTGCTGTCTGGACTTGGTGGAGGAGTGCAGGATGCCAGCCTGAGACATGCTTGGCTTCAGCCTTTGCGCCTCTGTTTGGAAGGGATGAAAAAGATGCTGTTTCCTCACCACGTTAGCGAGTTTGAAGACCTGAGTTAATAGGGTGCTCTTGCCCCAGTAACCTCACTGATGATCTGTTTCAGTTCAGGTCGAAAAAGAGATTAGCCCTGGAAAGGGAGAGAAATCAATGACTTCCTAGATGAGAGGTCAGCAGACAAAATCTTGAGCCAAAAAGTGTGCCTTGTTGTGACAGAAAAGGCAGAAGACTTAGCGGACAGTCTGACTGCATCGAAAACAGCATCCGTAACATATGTCTGAGTCTCAGACATGTTAGCTAAGAGGGCCAAAAGATCCTCCTTAGGGGTGCCATCTCTGACAGCCTCTATAAATTGCTTGCCCCAGGTAGCAATAGCCCTGGTGACCCAGGCAGAAGGACAAGTTTTAGAAAGCTTGGATATTAGGGGAACAACAGTGGGAGAGATCCATTGCACCAAAGCTGCCTCAGAGAAGGGATACAGCTTAGAAAATCTCTTAGAAAGAGAAAGTCACCTATCATACGTTTTCCACTCATCCAAAATGACTTGGTCCAGAGTGGCATTAGGTGGAAATACTGTGGAAGACTTCTTACGTCTTTGAAAGACATCAGAAGAAGACTGACCCTCATCGGGGATGTTAGAGACCTGAAGGGTCGTTAAGGCTGCCAGCAGATAAAGTGGAGTCAGCCTCAAAGGAATCACCAAAGCTGTAGGTAGAATACCCTTCTTCACACTCCCCTTCCTCCGTTTCCCTATCCAAACAATCTTCCTCAGAAGTTTCAATGAGCGCAGGTATGCAAGGTCCTTAGAGGCCACAAACCTAAAGGTGGTAGGGGGTGTCCAAGAATGGAAGACCCCTTGTGCTGTGCCATAGTGTACTTTAACCTTTAACCCAGACTGGCTCTTGTTTAAGGCTGGAGGGCCCCAGTGGTGTAGTGGGGGCCAAAGGGCATGGGGTTCTAAATATTCCTTAAGGAGACCCATCTGTTATGAGGAACAGAAAGCAGGGGGGGGTCACAGACACCCCTGAGTCCTTTGTCTTAGGTTTAGCCCCATGTCCTTTTGGATCCAACATCCTAACAGGAGAAGTATCTAAACAGTATATAAAATCAAAATAATGTGTCCCAGAGTAAGAATTCACCCTAGCAGGCCCCGGAAAGCTACTTATCTGGCAGGCAAAGGGTTAATCTGAGGAGAGCAAGGAGAAGGCCACCTCTGCGTAGGATAAGGAAGTAGGCTAAAAGAGGATCTTAGTGTTTCCTGTTAAATACTTTTCTATGAGATACAGGTACCATGGGGAGGGTGACAGCTCCTCCCTGTAGGCTGAAACATTTCTAGAAAGATGTGGGTGGAACCTCCCCTCCTCCTTATTGGGCTATCTCACTAGCCCCGCCCCAGTTAGACTTGAGACAAGACTACTAAATAGGACAGCAAGTAAGAAGAAAGGAGAACTCCTGTGAGCAAAAGACCACAGCGGACACCCACGTGCAGCTAAGCGAGACCAAGCATGGTCCCTTTCACCGGGTGGGAGACTTATGAACTCAGAGAAAAGGATTTAACGGGTAAGACTAAAATCCCTAAAATGTCCAATATGACATGATACCCGAGTTCCTAAGGACTATCCAGGACTAGGAACTGCCTAAACATAACTGTCAACGGACACTGAATAACAATATCACAGAACAAAAGTCAACAGGGCTCAGTTAAAGAACGGTAAGGCACAGGAATGAAAAGGTCCTAAACAGGCAGAACTGCCTCCAGGACCTTCCTGCCAAAGCTGGCTTCAGTTGAAGCAGAACATCAACACAATAGTGTTTGGCAAAGGTGTGCAAAGAGGACCAAGTGGACGCTTTGCACAGTTTTTCAGCAGAGACCTGATTCTTGTAGGCCCATGAGGCCCCAACAGACCTGGTGGAGTGCGCTGTAATGCACAAAGGAACAGTTTTTTTTTCTGAGCTTGTAAGCCTTGAGAATGGTAGACTTAATCCAAGATGCAATAGTCACCTTGGATGCAGCCATACCCTAGGACCCTCAGGGATGACAAATAAGGCATCAGTCTTACATACAGATTCAGTACTGTGCACATAGAACTTGAGGCAGCATACCACATCCGACAAGTGGAGATCCCTTTCCTTGTCAGATTTGGAGTCAGGACAAAAGGAAGGCACTACAATCACCTGACTGATGTGGAACTCAGAGACCACCTTAGAAAGGCACGAAAAACAGCCTTATCCTTTTAAAACACCAGGAAAGGTTTGCAGGACAAGGCCTGCAATTCAGCAACACGGTGGACAGAGACCACGGCAAGAAGAAATGACATTTTCCACGTCAGAAGAAGCATAAGAATGGTAGCCAAGGACACAAATGGAGGCTGCTGCAAGGCTCACAAAACCAGATTAAGGTCTCACTGGGAAGTGGGAGTCATATAGGCAGGGAAGGCATGAGCGACACCCTGAAAGAAGACCTTGACATCAGGCAAGGTGGCAAAGTGTCTCTGAAAGAAGACAGAGCTGAGGTCTGCACCTTCAAGGAACTAAGGATAAAACCCTTGTTCACGCCATCCTGCGAAAAGGAAAGGATAGCCGGGAGATTAAACTACTGAGAGGAAAGATCCCTGTCCACACAAACAGCATGGAAATGGACCAAACCCTATGGTAGGCCTTAGAGGAAACAGTCTTCCCTAAGATGGAGGCTTCAACCGCCATGCCGTCAAAGCTAGATGGTTTATATCTTCCTTCCATAGGTAACCCTGAAAGAGGACATCTGGTCTGTGTGGTAGAGGAAACAGACAGAGCCTCAGAGAGATCCAGAGAGGAGAGAGATACATGGGTTGCCACAGGGCTGAAAGGGACCACAACACCACCCAATAGCTGGACAAGGAGATGTCAAGGAGATGTCACCTCCCCATGGTACCTGTATGTCATACTGGATGATGGAGAAAAAGCGGCACAGCAAAATATTTATAAAAAGTTTAAAGTGGCGCTTTCACCTTAATTCAAGTTTGCATATTTGAAAACTGCATTAAAAACTGCCCATATGTTATATTAACCAAAAGGCCAGAAAATGAACAGTTCAGGAGATATTCACACTTCTTTCATATGCTAATGTATGCTAAATGTAGCATATGCTAATCAAGCTAATCAATGAAGTTTCATACGCTAATTATGCCTTTTCAGTGATGTGTCACATGCTAATGAAGTTTTAAATGACGTTTCATATGCTAATGCAGCTCTGTGCAGTACCAGGAAATGTTCACTTTCACTTTGCCTAGAAATAAAAGTGTGAATATCTGCTAAACTGTACATCTGCTGGACTTTTGTCTAACATGACAAATAGGCAGTTTTTAATGCAGTTTTCAAATATGCAAACTTGAATTAAGGTGAAAGTTTCACCTTAATGTATCCAAATTATGCTTCAATATAAAAACAATATAAAAAGGCTGTCTCTTATGCGTTTCACGGCTATACACTGCTTTGTCAAAGAACACAAAGCCCAAATAAGATAAAAGAAGCTACCTCTGAATCTCAAATGCATATAAACCCTCCCATCCACTCTAATTGGTCCATAAGGGACGACCTCAAATTCCTCAACCAGTCAATTCTCCAAATCAGCAAAAGTGCTTCTGATATCCATATCTGGCAACAAACAAAATTTTTATCAAAATATAACTAAAATATTGCCTTAGATCTAACCGATCCGGACAACTGAGTAGTGAATGCAGTTGGAGACTATACCTAACTCTCACTACACTGAAACCATCACACATCCAATCCTCCAATCTCAGTTAATTAAAAGAGGTACCAAAATTATATATAAAACTGAATCTAACCCACATAACTTCTTTAAAATTTTTGATGGACTTAAACCCCCAACTTTAAACTGCTCCTCCTTCACCAGCACCCCACAGGACTTTTTGCTGACTTTTTAAAAATAAGGTACAGTCCATTCAACAAACCATACCCTCCACATTCTCTCCTCCAATACCCCTCATTCCTAGTTCACCTCGAGCAACCCTCAGCTCGTTCTCCCCTATTAAAGAGGGGGAGGTATCTCTTTCACTGTCCTCCTCTCCACCCACTACATGCTCATTGGATCCCATACCCACTCACCTTATTAAGGCTCTTACAACTACTCTTTTTCCCAGCCTTACTAATATCTTTAACTCCTCTCTTTCTATCAGAACTTTTCCATCCTCATTCAAACATGCAATAGTCAATCTTATACTTAAAAAACCTCCCTGTCTTTCAAATTAATGTCCAGTTTCACTCCCCTTTGCATCTAAGATCCTGGAATGCCTCGTATTCTGTTGAGTAATCTCTTTTCTCAATTCCAGCTCTCTTTTTGACAAATTACAGTCAGGTTTCTGTTCCAACTACTCTACAGAGACAGTCCTAACAAAAATTACTAATGACCTACACACAGCAAAGGGAAATACAGTATACTAATCCTACTAGATCTATCTGCTGCCTTTGACACTGTTAACCATGCACTCCTACTGGACGCACTGTACACCCTTGGCATCCATGACACACCTCTAGAATGGATTTCCTCCTATCTCTAAATGTACTTTCAGTGTTTCTTTTGCTAAGGCTTTCTCATCTCCCCATGACCTCTCTTTAGGTGTACCTCAGGAATCACTCCTGGGACCACTTCTCTTTTCCCTCTAAACCATATCTAATATTTTGATAAAATTTGTTTTTTGCCAGATCCGGATATCAGAAGCACTCATGCTGATTTGGAGAATTGACTGGTTGAGGAAATTGAGACTCGTCCCTTATGGACCAAATAGCTGCGTATAGCCTCGAAACACGTAAGAGACAGCCTTCTTCTTTTGTTTTTATATCAAAATAAAATTTGGAAACATTAACCCCTTCCCGACAATGGACTTACCAGGTAAGTCCCGCAAAAACTGTCACTTAGTGACAGAGGACGTACCTGGTAAGTCACGGAAGTAGTACCGGAAGTCCGGGTCTCCGTCGTTCGGGGACTCCAGAATCATCTGGCAAATTTTTTTTTCCGCATGACGGGTGTTAAGGTGACAGCCGCGCGTGGACGCGGCTGTCACTGAGGGGTTAAAAGTTTTATAAGTATTTTACTGTGCCGCTGGTATCTTTTTGCTTTTTTACTAAGAACTGATTTTGGAACTGGAGGAAGAGGAATCAGAATGGAGACAGGTTTATACTCTCCATAGGCTTGAAAGTCAGACTTGCTCATAACACTCACAATATCATCTTGTGAGTATAATTTTGATTGTCACATATTGTTATTATCTAAAGGATCACACTATTGAGCGCCTCCTTTTGTTTTCTTTTCTATATTGTCCATGCATGTACCGCTGAGGAGAGCGAGTTGAAGGAGAGCAGCCACTGATTATCAAGTGAATATACTGCAATTGGGTGAAGCCATTTATCCCAGAGTATCAAATGCTGGATCTGGTATAAGCCATTATCCAGTCATTAGTTTTGAGTAGGCACCTTAAATGTGTTGGTCAAACATAGTATCCTGTTGATTTGCACAGGGGCACACTCTGTTCTTCTTCTCCTGTTTTGTGTTTCTGCAGTTCATAGCAGAAAGACCCTCATCAGGGGTGTCAGAGAACTGAAGGGTCTGTAAAACAGCCCTGATAAGCTCCTCAGCAAAGGGAAGAGGGTCAGCCTCACAAAAGTCACCATAGGAGTAGGAAGAATCCATCTCTTCATAGTCCCCTTCTTCTTGGTCATTCTCAAAAGAGTCCTCTTCAGAGGAGCCTATGAGTGCAGGTATACTATGGGCCCTAGGGGCCACAAATCTGAAAGAGGTAGGGGGTTTCAAAGACTGAAGGACCTGTTGAATGGATAGAGGAACTTGCGCTATAATTGGCAACACATTTTTGACCCAAGTAGGATCTTGTTCAGTGCTGGAAGGGCTCGCTGGAGTAGTAGGGGCCACAGCATAGGAGGGGCAGAGAGATCCAGAATACTCTCTAAGGAGTCCCGTTTGGCATGAGGAACAGTAAGCAAGGGGGGCGGGGATCAGAGACGACCCTGAATCCTAAGCCTTAGGTCTAGCCCCATGTCCCTTAGAATCCGACATCCTGAGAGGATGTGTGTCTAAACCAGTATAAAATATCAGTAACAGATTCCAAGATTAATAATTCAACCCAGCAAAGCACAGAAAAGTACTTATCTGACAGGCAAAGGTAAATCTGGAGAAGGAGATCAAGGAGAATCAGACTCTGAACAGGATAAGCAAGAGAGAAGTAAAATGGCAACTGCAAAACAGGCAGCCAACTGGAGGAAAGACTGCAAAATGGGCATTCTGTGAAATGTAGTCTTCTCTTCTGCTGTTGACTAGCAATGCCTGCAACTATGATCAAGGGTCCCTAAGACACTCAGGACGTGGACCATATGAAAGGGCAATAGGTAACAAGAAGAATAAGACCACTCTGAACTCTGTATGACAAACGGTTGCAGAGATCCGTGCCCGAGAAGTTCTCCCATAGAAGTCAATAGAGCAAACATGGCTGCGGTGCAGGAATTGCATCTTAAGGGGTAATAAAGAGACATAACCCTGAAGGAAAAATCCCAGGAAAAGCCCCCCAACCCAGAGAAACAAGCAGGGAAGGGGTTAACAAGCACTAATGCAGCCATCCATGCACCACAACCCAGGGAATGAATAGAAACCACATACACAATATGTGTGCAAGAGCTCACATGATCAGAGAGAACTCCTGTATGAAGGAGCACAAGTAGGGACAAAGTGGACTAAGGCACTCAAAGGGTTACTCACCATTTTTCATCTTCTGTATTCAGGTTACCTTTATGAAGAAGCAGAGTCTCAGAGAGACACTGCGGGGAGTGAAAACTTGGGTTGAAAGATTCTCTCCACAGGGCTACAAAGTGTCCACACAGCATCTGCACACTGGGCAATCCTCTAGGGGAGCCAGTAATGGTAACCCTACTAATGGGGGAATCGTAACACCCCATATCTAAGAAAAACAAAAAATAAGCTAAAACTAAGCAGGGTTCCAAGCCATGTCTAGTTCAGTCAGGAAAATATCAAAAACTGGAGATGGAGCTAAGTTGGCCTGCAGAAGGGGAGGGAAGGCTCCACCATTGTCTTCTGATATGTTCCGCCTTCCAAAGGAAAATCAATCCCCATAGAACCTGTATTGGAAAAAAAGAAAACTTTTTTTTTTTTCATCAAAACCAAATCACTTGTAGGGAAGCAGTTATAAATCCCCTGCCCACAGGGTCAAATAACAGGACAGGACTTCAGGATTTCCTACTTGATAACAAGTGAGTTAAATCAGATAAACTCACTTTCCAATCGTTTTCGTTGGCAGGGATTGTGGTATACTGAACCACTATCCAATGCTTAAAAAAAAAAAATCAGTTTTAAAAATTTTACAAATTAACCCCTTAGCGACAATGGACGTACATGTACGTCCTCTGTGGCTGTCACTTAGTGACAGAGGACGTACATGTACGTCCAGGAATTCCGGTAGCCCGCGCGGCTGCACGCCGTTCGGGTACTCCGGATTCTTCTGAAGAAAAAAAAAAAATGTTAGACGGGCGTTAAGTGACATCCGCGTCTGCATGCGGCCGTCACTAAGGGGTTAAGGAAATTTCACCATTCTCTACAAGCAGAATAAAAACAAGACAAAAATAATGATTACTCTCACTTTACATATTATGACAAATTATATCATTTTCATAGAATCACATATATCTCACTAATTGTAATAGGTAAATGAGGAAAAAAATCTGGCAGACCAAAAAAAAAAACTTGTACTTACAGGTATTTCCACACTCCAGAGTTCACCTCCCATTTTACAGTTCATCTGTAATGCTATTTTTGAAGCAACTGAAAATACTGTTTGTGGTTTACTTAAAGTCTTGGCGAGCACACACTGACTTGGAATGGGGCAGTCAACACACAGATATTTTTTTATAGCATCATATCTATCTTTCCGATTACTGGACAACAGACAAACCACCTGTTTATGAATAGAAAATTTATTTGTTTGTGTATTATTTCTTTACTCAGCATAAAATATATCTCAGAAAACCATAAACCAAGAAATAAAAATATTTCTTTTCATACATACCATCTGTGTATCTGTTGAAATCTTTTGTTGTAATGCCTTTATGTACGCGTCAGTACTATCATCAATTTCAACCCTAAACAAACACAAACATAAGGAGTAAGGAGAGGGCTTATTGTATTTGTACAAATATAATATAAATATTTTTTTTTTGCAACCAGATGACCCAAATGTGCCTTTTTCCAAAGTATGTTCAGATTACAAGACATTTATTTCAGTCAAATTACTTTCAAAGCAATGCAATAGAGATCTTTCTACAATTCAACGCACTAGACATTTGCAATACAATTTTCATAATGAAAATAAAAAAATGAAAATATTTAATAAATGCTGCATTCTGGTAAGCTAAATACTGAAGCCTAGTGGAAAAGCTGTCCATTCCTTACATGACTGCTTTATTCATCTTGATTCCCATTTGTTGTGACACTTTAAAGAGGTTCTGTGTCAAAATATTGGCAGCATCATAGTTTCTACGTGTGTACAGTAGCACCCAGTTATCCAAATGTTGCACTCGAATTAGAGATGTTCCTCTCATTTCCCTTGACCAGTCAGCAAACTGGGGATTGTATTCAGCCTGCATAAATCAACGAGAAAAAAGGTGGTTCAGCTTGTTGATTTCAATAGCTTTCAAAATAAGAAAAGTACAAGAAAAGTAGATTTCATGAAGGAAAGATTTTCTGAAAAGGAATGTAACTTTAAAATGTTTGTAGGCATAGTGACAAATAAGGAAAGAAGTTATAGAATAATTATGCCACACACTTATGCATTCAATTGCTTATAGCAATGGAGAATGCTACAATGAGTTTTGCTGAGAAAAATATGAGTGATAAGAGTAATACAAGCGAATGAAAAGTGGATGCAAATGCTACTTACGGACTCTATATTAAGGAAAAGTAGAGTAGGAAAATCCCGGCACTTACTGTCTTCGGCTGACAAATAAGATGGGAATTCAAGTTTTTTTTAACTAGTGAGATGCAATAAGAAATCCTTACTTTGGAAGGACACTATCATTTTTCTGTTGATTACAATGATGAATTATCGGCTGTTTGCTTTTGATCAAGTAAATGAGAATACTGGTATTTAAAAAAAAAGACATGCGCCCATTAAGTTCAACCTATGTCACACCATCCATGTTGAGAGGAAGGTAAACTCCCCCCCCCCAAAAAAAACCCACACATTTTTAAAAGCAATTACAGTGTCTGAAATTATAGCATAGAGAGGTAAAAAATTATATAACCGCCTTTACTGAAGAAAAAAAAAAAATAAAAAATAAAAAATTGGATTTTAGTCTTGCCTGTTAAATCCTT
Source organism: Rhinophrynus dorsalis (assembly GCA_037306005.1). Lineage (NCBI taxonomy): Eukaryota > Metazoa > Chordata > Amphibia > Anura > Rhinophrynidae > Rhinophrynus > Rhinophrynus dorsalis. Next base: position 510,063,241 of record CM074718.1, read on the forward strand.
TTTTCCTAGTCTATATAGTTTAGAGGTACCATGAGGAGGAGACAGCTCCTCCTAGTAGGCTGGAACAATTCTTCAGGAAGCGCAGGGTGGAGCCTCCCCTTCCTCCATAGCAGGCGACCTAGCCACTCCCCTCCAGATAGATTTGTGACACTAAACCTACTGAACTAGATAGCGAGAAGAAGAGGATAACTTCTGTGAGCATGGACCCAAACAGACTCCCACTTCCAGCTACAGAAGATCCAGCATGGTCCCTTTCATTGGGTGGGAGACCTGTAAGCTAGATGGACTAAGAGAAAAGGATGTAACAGGCAAGACTAAAATCCTCTCTTCTCTATCGACAATATAGCTTACAGGTACAATGGGGATGTAACAACACTGAGCTCCGATGGGAGGGAAGAGAAGGAAAATGACCAAGCGCTGGTCCCCATACCAGAGTTCCCATGGACTATCCAGGACACGGAACAGCCCAAAATAACAAAGTGTCAATGGACACTGTGAAATACACAGCACACAAGAACAAGAGCTGACAGGGCTCAAAAGTTAAAGAGCTATAAGGCAAAGGAAAGATAAAGTCCTAGACAGGCAAAACTGCCTCCAGGACTTTCCTGCCAAAGCTGGGTTCAGTCGAATCTATAGTGTTTGGCAAAGGTGGACACAGAAGACCAAGTGGCTGCCTTTCACAGCTAATCAGCAGAGGCCTGATTCTTGTAGGACCAGAAGGCCCCAACAGACCTGGTAGATTGTGCAATGAAACGGAATGCTCTGAGCTCATAAGCCTTGTGGATGGTAGGCTTAATCCAAGATGCAGTAGCCACCTTGGACACCGCTTTACTAGCCTTGGGACACTCAGGGATGATGAACAATGCATCAGTCTGACGGACTAACTCAGTGCGGCGCACATCAAACTTAAGACAGCGCACCAAATCCGACAAGTGGAGATCCCTCTCCTTGTCAGATTTAGGGTAAGGACAAAAGGAAACACAACAATATCCTGACTGATGTGGAACTCAGAGACCACCTTAGGAAGAAATTCCTGGGAGGTACGGAGAACAGCCTTATCCTTGTGAAACACCAAGAAAGGCAGATTGCAGGACAAAGCCTGCAATTCAGCCACTCTGGAGACAGAAACCACGGAAAAGAGAAAAGCCATCTTCCACATCAGAAGGCATAAAGGAATGGTAGCCAGTTGCAATACTCCCAAAACCAGAATATGGTCCCACTGAGGAGTGGGAGCCTTATAAGTAGGAAAAGCATTTGCAACCCCCTGGAAGAATTTGACACCCAGCAAGGTGGCAATGTGTCTCTGAAAGAAGACAGAGACAGCTGAGGTCTGCACGTTCAAGGAGCTAAGGCTAAGACCCTTGTTCGTGCCATCCTGCAAAATGAAAAGGATAGCCGGGAGATCAAACTCCTGAAAGGGCAGATCCCTATCCACACACCAAGCATGGAAAATGGACCAAACCTTAAGGTAGGCCTTAGAGGAGACTGGTTTCCTAGCCTGGATCATAGTGGAGACCACTTCCAAAGAATACCTCGTCTTCCTCAAGATGGAGGCTTCAACCACCATGCCATCAAAGCTAGATGGTCCACATCTTCCTTCCATAGGTAACCCTGAAGAAGCAGATCCGGTCTGCATGGCAGAGGAAACGGTTCCTGAACAGACAGTACAAGCAATTCTGGAAACCAAGGTTGCTTGGTCCAATAAGGAGCTATCAAAATGACAGACGCCCCATCCATCTAAATCTACCGCAGTACCCTGGGAAGGAGAGGACATGGAGGAAAAGAGGATTTTAGCCTTACCTGTTAAATCCTTTTCTCTTAGTCCATAAAGGCTAATAGTAACTTTGGGTAGGTGACCGCCCCTTTAAGTAGGCAGGAACAATTCTTGAAGATAATGCTGGGTGGAGCCTACCTCCTCTCCTTAGCTGCATCTATCCACCCCTCTCCAGAAAGATTTGAGACAATAACTAGTGATTAGGTAGTAAGAAGGGAAAATAATACTCATGTGAGCATGAATAAGAAAGGATTCCCATGTTCGGACACAGGAGAGCCATGCATGGTCCCTTGACAGGGTGGGAGACCAGTAACCTATATGGACTAAGAGAAAAGGATTTAACAGGTAAGACTAAAAACCTCTTTTCTCTGTCGTCCAATATAGGTTACTGGTAACTTTGGAATGTCCAACCATTGAGCTTCCCAGAGGTGGGAAGTAAGGCAAGGACCAGGTGCAGGGCACCCAAAGTCACCAGAGCCTATATGAACCATCAGATCATAGACAGCCCAACAATAACAATGAAGTTTCAACGGACACAAAACTGGTGCATAACCACACCAGGAACGTAGCACAGTACACAAACTTGAGCCAACTGGGCTCAAAACTGAAGGAGCACTGAAGAGACGAAAGGAGAACCTAGACAGGCAAAACTGCCTCTAGGATCTTCAGTCCCAAGCTGGCATCAGCCGACGCCAGCACATCAATAAGATAGTGCTTAGAAATGGTGCACAGACGACCAAGTTGCAGCCTTGCACAACTGAACAGCTGAGGCTTGATTCTTGTAAACCCAAGATGCCCCAATGGATCTAGTCAATGAGCCCAAACCCTAAAAGGAACAGGCTTCTTCCGCAGTTCGTAAGACTTACGAATTGTAGACTTAATCCATGACGTTATGGTCACCTTGGATGCAGGTCTCCCTGCCCTGGGACCCTCAGGAATGACAAACAAGGAGCGTCAGACTGGTGAATAGACTCAGTGCAGTGCACATAGAATTTGAGACATTGCACCACATCCAACAAGTGAAGATCCCTTTCCTTGTAGGATGTAGGGTCAGGACAGAAGAAAGGCAACACAATCTCTTGATTAATGTGGAATTCAGGGACCACCTTTGGAAGGAACTCCTGAGAAGTGCGAAGAACCGCCTTGTCTTTGTGAAACACCAAGAAGGGAGGTTTACAAGACAGGGCATGCAACTCTGAGAAACGGCAGACACAATTGAAAGAAGAAAAATAGGATTTTAGTCTTACCTGTTAAATCCTTTTCACTTAGTCCATACAGGTTACTGGTAACTCTGGGAGGCGTCAGTCCCCTTTAAGTAGGCAGGAACATTCTCTAAATGTATGCGGGGGGGTGGAGCCTCCCTTCCCTCTCAGGCTGCCTCATCCAGTCTGCCTTCCAGAATTGTTTGAGAACTAAACAGACTAGATAGAAGAAGGAAAGAAGACTCCTGTGAGCATGCCCCGAAGGACTCCCACAGAATGCCACAGGACAGCCAAGCATGGTCTCTTGACAGGGTGGGAGACCAGTAACCTGTATGGACTAAGTGTAAAGGATTTAACAGGTAAGACTAAAATCCTATTTTCACTGTCGTCCAATACAGGTTACTGGTAACTCTGGGATGTCCAACCATTGAGTTACCCTGAGGTGGGAAGAAGGCAAGGACCAGGCACAAGGCTCCCAAAGTCACCAGGACCTCCATGAACCAACCGGTCAGAGATCCCAACTAACCAGAGGTGTCAACCGACACCAACTACAGGTAAAAACAGACCCCAAGAACTGTTACACAGCACACTGAACCAGAGCCAATAGTGCTCAACAGAAAGGAAGCACTGAGAAACTCAGAAAAGAAAGATCCTAGACAGGCAAAACTGCCTCCAGGACCTTCCTCCCAAAGCTGGCATCAGCCGAGGCCAGCACATCCACACGGTAGTGCTTTAAGAAGGGGTGCACAGAAGACCAAGTGGCCGCCCGGCACAAATGAGCGGCAGACACTTGATTCTTGGAGGCCCAAAAGGGCCCAAATGATCTGGTAAAATGGGCTGTAACCCAAAAGGGAACATGTTTATCCCTCAATTTGTAAGCTTCACGATTAGAAGACTTAATCCAAGATGCAAAAGGTACCCCAGATGCCGGTCTCCCTGCCCTAGGACCCTCAGGAATGACGAACAGGGCGTCAGACTTCCTGATAGACTCAGTGCGATGAACATCAAACGTGAGACAACGCACAACATCCAACAAGTGGAGATCCCTCTCCTTGACAGAGGAAGGGTTAGGGCAGAAAGAGGGCACCACAATCTCCTGATTGATGTGGAACTCGGAGACCACTGTAGGCAAGGACTCCTTAGAGGTGCGAAGCATAGCCTTATCCTTGTGAAACACCAGATAAGGTTGTTACAGGACAGAGCTTGCAAATCCGCCACCAGGCGAACTGACACAATAGCCGGAAGAAAGGCCATCTTCCACGACAAAAGGCGCAAAGGAATAGTAGTCAAGGACTCAAAGGGGGAACGCTGGAGAACTCCCAAACCACACTAAGGTCCCACTGAGGAGCTGGACCCCGAAAGGCAGGGCGCACAGTAGCAACACCCTGGAAGAAACCTCTGACGTCAGGAAGATAGTAATGCGTTTCTGGAAAACGACAGAAAACGCCGAAGTAAGAACTGTAAGAGAACTCAGACTGAGTCCCGTGCCAACACCGTCAAACCAAAAGGACAGGACAGTGGGAAGATCAAAGTCATGAGACAGATCTCTGTCAGCACACCAAGACACAAATATCGACCGGACACGGTGATAGATTATGGAAGAAACAGGCTTATGACCCTAAGCATAGTAGAAACCACAGCAGATGAAAACCCTTTCTTCAATAACACAGAGGATTCAACATACAGACCGTCAAAATGAGCCGAAGAACATCGTCTTCCACAGATAACCCTGTAAAAGAAGAGCTGGACGAGAGGGGAGCCGAAATGGCACCACCACAGATAGGGTCATAAACTCCGGATACCAGGGTTGACGATGTCAATGCCGAACAATCAGAATTACCGGACAACGTACCAATTACGATGCCCGAGAGAGAGAGAGGAAAAATGGCCAGAAAGAATGTCCAGGAACGGACATTGTATCAGCAGCAGAGTTAGAGTGACGCTCCACAGGGAGCAAAACGGCGGAACCTTCCTGTTGTGTCCCATTGCCATCAGATCCACTGGGGCATTCCCCATCTCAGAACCAGAAATTGAAACACCTCCGGATGTAGTTCCCACTCTCCGCTGTCGACTGTGTGACGACTGAGGAAGTCTGCCATGACGTTGTCTACGCCTGGAATGAGCACTGCGGAAATGACTGGAACATGAACCTCTGCCCAGGACAGAATGGCCTTGACCTCTAACCAAGCGGCGAGACTTCTTGTCCCGCCCTGTCTGTCAATGTAAGCCACTGCCGTGGCGAAGTCGGACTCCACTCAGACTGGCCCGTCCTCCAGTTGACACTCCCAATGATGGAAAGAAGGGACTCCTCAATGGACCACTTCCCCTGAGCGCAAAAGCGACCCAGAACAGCTCCCCAGCCCAGGAGGCTGGCATCCGTTGTGACCCCGGTCCAGTAGGGAATCCGGAAGGATCTTACTTGTAGGAGATCGGAAGGCCCAACCACCACTCCAAGCTCAACTCGACATGAGGGGGGGGGGGTGAACGATAGTGTTTGATGATTGGTCGGACCCTGCATGTCCGTATCACAAATCCCTGGAGTTCCCTGGTGTGTACCATGGCAAATGGAACCGCCTCTATCGTGGAGAAGAGCTACCCCACCAGAGAAGACAACTTCGGAACCAGTATCCAATAGCGGGATAGGATCATAGAGACCCTTTGAGCAAATTGATGGTTACCTCGTCCGGTAGAAAAATCATGCACCTCTGATTATCGAACAGAAGACCCAGGTGCCGAGACGGAACAAGGTCAGACTTGACCAAGTTCGCAATCCAACCGTGATATGTAAGGAAGGGAATGCAGGTCTGGACCAGCTGATGAAGAAGATCTGCAGATAATGGTTGCAAAAGGCAAGTCGTCCATGTACGAAGGCACTCTGATGCCGTCCAGATGGAGGATGGATATCAAGGCCCCCAACACCCGTTGGAAAACCTGGGGGGGCTATTGTCAAACCAATGGTAGCTGAAACTGAAAAATGACCTCTGGCGCAGGCAAACCTCAGATACTGCCTGCTCTCTAGATGGATTGGGATGTGCAATATGCATCCTGAAGGTCCAGAGAAGCAAGGAACTCCCCCGAAGACATGGCAGCGAACACTGTGAGCAGAGACTCCTGACGATAGTCAGACTTCACTACAAAGGAATTAAGATCTCACAGACCCAAAATAGGGTGGCATCCGCCGTCCCCCTTTTTTTTTTTTTTTGTCACCACAAAAAGGCTTGAATAGAATCCTGAACCCCTGTCCGCTGGGAGTACCTGTTGCAGGACAACCTAGTCCAGAAGAGCCTGAATAGCGTCTTCGAACAGATGGCTTCATTCGACTTCTTGAGGAGAACGAGAAAGATAAAGACGAAAAGGTGGGAGAGAAAAGAAAGGGATCTTATATCCCACAGACACCACCAGAAAAGTCCATGGGTCTGATGCTGAATCATCCCACGGAGTTGGTGAGTCATGCCGAAGCAGCCACGAAGTCATGGGCTTGAATGCGGCCTTGGGCTGCAATTGGTACATGGGCTTGAAGAAGGAACGCGGAGCAGATGGAACCGCCTGGTTCGTCGTACGTTTCTCAGAGTAAAAGGAACGAAAGGACCGGTTACGCGTAAACGGCCACTTTTTTTTTTTGGAAGCCGTGACAGCAGACCAAATCTTAAGCCAACGCGCACGCCCAACCACCACAGGAGTAGCGGAGGCCCTTGCCATCATGCGGATGGCATCAAAGGCAGCAGCAGAAACATATTGTTGATCCACAGATATAATAGCAAGGAGACGCGATCTCTCCGAAGTAGGCGGATCCTGACGGACCGCCATCGTAAGTTGCTCAGTCCAGACTGCAACTGCCCAGATAACCCCATGCAATGCGCAATGGGGGATACTGATACCCCAACTTCCTTAGTCTTAAGTCTAACCCCTAGCACCAGCGGTATAGACATTCTCTCATTGTCAAAATAACCAACTCTACAATGAATCACCCAACTGAAGTGTATAAGATTGATATTTCACCCCAGAAATGCTAAATATAGACTGTTCTGGCAGGTGAAGGGTCAATCTCCAGAGGAGAAAAGGATTGTCCAAGCGCTGTGTAGGATACTCAATGAGAAAAGTGCCCAAAATGGCTGCCGAGACAGGAGCCAATCAGAAATTAGGTGCGAATCAAGCGCTCATGGGAAATGTAGTTTTCCCCAAAACAGCGCCCGAAGCCCCCCAACACACTTGAACTATAAACCGGATGATAGAGCAAGGGTAGACAATTAAAATGAGCCCTCTCTGAATTCGCTGTGTGAAGCGGTTACAGATATACGTCCCAAACAGTGTTAACCCATAGAAAGTAAATGGAGCAATAGCGTCTATGTGGTAAAGCGCGCTTTAAAGGCGCAGTACACAATGTTAATAAAAGTTAAACTACAAGTTAAAAACATGAAACACATGCAGTGAACATGTATGTGTATAGAGAAAACAATGATCCAGTAAGAAAAGTGCCAGAAAACCCTATTAAACCTGTCAAACCAGCAGAGAAAGGGTTAAGTTACCACAGAAACCTGCTCCAAATACCCACAGACATACACATATACACCCAATGAGTGCTGGAGTGCGCAATGAGAACTACCAAATACAAGCCCAATTAAGGGACACTGTGGGACAAGTGGACCTTCAAGGGATAGTAATACTTCATTTTAACTTTATTTTATTTTGTAGGCATTAAAAAAACATGAAGAATGATATAAGTCTTATCTCTGAAACCTTTATGGTTTAAGAGATATTCACAAACAAAGTATCCCCCCCCTGTTCAGCCAGATAAGAAGGGAGATGCCCAGATAGACTGCAGAGAGGGACAATCTTCTATTAAGATAATGGAAAAAGCTGAAAAACTTGTCAAGGGGGGAAGGGCTTTCATTGTTTTCATACAAAGAAAATTGTCCCCTTCGGTTATCTGTACTGTCATACAACCAGACTCACATCTGAGAAGAGATGGCTTACACTAGGTAAAAGGGGCGGGGAGGGGAACTTTGCTTGTGAATATCTCATAAACCATAAAGGTTTGAGAGATAAGACTTATATCATTCTTCATGTTTTTTTAATGCCTACAAAATAAAATAAAGTTAAAACGAAGTGTTACTATCCCTTTCAGCACTCAAAGGGTGGCTCACCTTTCTGCAGATCTTCTGTCTTCAGGTTACCCTGTAGTAAGAATTACCTCAGAAAGGTAATCCATGGGGAAGCACTTGTAACCAAGATATTCCGCCTTCAGGGCTTAAGGTCCACCAAAAGGCCCTGGACACTGAGCTAGCCACTTTGGAGAGGGCATTTGTCAGGAAAGGTAACCCGCCTAATGGTGGTATTCCATATTTGACAGAAAAATAAAAAAGAAACTAAAAACTGACGAGATGTTCTCCACCTGGTGTGTTCACACACAGGAACAAACAATTCTGGAAGGCAGACTCGATGAGGCAGCCTGAGAGGGAAGGGAGGCTCCACCCCCCCTGCATACATTTAGAGAATGTTCCTGCCTACTTAAAGGGGACTGACGCCTCCCAGAGTTACCAGTAACCTGTATTGGACGACAGTGAAAGCCAATTTACAAGTCAGCATGGGTAGAGGAATAGTAGCCAAGGATTCAAATGGAGGGCGCTGAAGGATGCCCAAAACCATGTTAAGATCCCACTGAGGAGTAGGGCTCTTAAAGGCAGGACAAGTATGAGCAACGCCCTGAAAGAAAACCTTGACATCAGGAAGGATAGCGATACATCTCTGAAAGAAGACAGAGTGCAGAAGTCTGTACCTTAAGAGAACTCAAACTGAGACCCTTATCCACTCCGTCCTGCAGAAAGGACAGAATCGTTGGAAGATCAAATTCCTGGGAAAGATTCTTATCAGCGCACCATGAGAGAAGGGTGGACCAGACTCTATGGTAAGCCTTAGAGGAGACAGGCTTGCAGGCACTAAGCACAGTGGCCACCACACCCGAAGAAGAACCCTTCTTCTTCAGTACTGACGATTCAATTTCCATGCTGTCAAACCCAGGCGGTCCACATCTTCCTTCCACAGGTACCCCTGTAGAAGGAGATCCGGATGGTGGGGAAACCGAAAGGGCTCCACCATGGAGAGATCCAGGAGCTTCGGAAACCAAGCTTGACGAGACCAATACTGAGCAATCAGAACGACTGGAGAGCCTTCCAGATGCAGTTTCCTGTGCAGCATGGGAATGGGAGGAAAGATGTACGCCAGCGGGAAGTGCCATGGGATCGACATGGCATCCACTACCAGAGATAGAGGGTCCCTCCAGCGAGAGCAGAACAACGGAACCTTCAGATTGTGCCTTGTGGCCATCAGATCGATGCAAGGAAGTCCCCACTTCTGAACAATGAGGTTGAACTCTTCATGCTTCAGTTCCAACTCTCCACTGTGTGTCGACTTAGGAAGTTTGCCAGCACTTTGTCTACGCTGGGAATATGAACTGCGGATATGGCAGGAACATGTTCCTCTGCCCAGGTTAAAATAGCTTTGACCTCCAACCAGGCAGCAAGACTTCTTGTACCACCTTGCTTGTTGATGTAAGCCACGGCAGTGGTGTTGTCGGACTGGAATCTGACTGGGCATCCCTCCAGATGACGTGTCCAGTGGCGAAGAGCATGAAATATTTCCCGAAGTTCAAATACATTGATGAGCAGGAGAGATTCCTCCGGAGACCATCGACCCTGGGCATTGCTGTGACACAGGACTGCTCCCCAGACGGAGAGGCTGGCATTCGTCGTCACGGTAGTCCAGAAGGTTATCATGAAGGGGCAGCCCTTCAGCAGACTGGAGAGGTTGAGCCACTACGACAGGCCCAGCTCCACATGAAGAGGAAGAGACACTGACATCGTCAACAGATCCTGCTGACCCCTGACCACATGGATCACAAACCTCTGAAGTTCCCTGGTGTGAGCCATGGCAAACGGAACAGCTTCTATGGTGGAAATGAACTTCCCCACTAGTGAGGTCAGCTTCTTGGCCGGAACTGGATTGTGAGCCAGAACAGCAGATACTCTGTAGACGATCTGGAGAGCCATCTCGTCCGTGAGAAACACCATACCCTGTTTGATGTCGAAGAGGAGACCCAGGAAGACTAGCCTCTGAATTGGTACAAATTCCGACTTGCCCATGTTGAGAATCCATCAGTGATGGGTCAGCGCATGAATGCAGTCCTTGACCTACTGATGAAGGAGCTCCAGAGAAGGAGCCTTCAGAAGCAAGTCATCCATGTATGGAGTGACTCTGATGCCGTCCCAGTGGAGGGCAGCCACTAATGCACCCAGGAAGCAATTGAAGACCTGGGGAGCTGTAGTCAGACCAAAGGGAAGAGCAGAAAACTGAAAATGTCCTTGGTCGCAAGCAAACCGGAGGTACTGCCAGCTCTCTGAATGGATGGCAATATGCAGGTATGCATCTTGAAGGTCCAGAGAAGCAAGGAATTCTCCAGGAGACATAGCCGCGATCATAGTCAGCAGGGACTACTGGAGGTAATGAGTCTTCACCACATAGAAATTGAGATCCTTGAGGTCCAAAATTGGACGACACTCGCTGTCTTTCTTGGAAACCATAAACGGGTTGGAGTAAAACCCCAAACCCCTTTCCGGCACTGGGACCGATTGCAGAACCTCCTTGACCAAAAGGGTCTGGATGGGGGAGGGGTCTGAGCTACCACGCACCGAGATGGAAGCCTAGAGTAAGAGCTCTGTGCCACAGCAGCTTTTGATGGCTTAATAAGAAGCCCATGACTGCTTGTCTCCACCTTAATCCATGTCTTGATATCAGGGTACCCTCAGGTATTCCCTGGCAGAAGAAAACTCGTAAGCCCTGCAAATCAGCTAAAATTACCAACTTTATACCTGTGCGTCACAGCGTCTCGCCTTCTTTCTCGCCTAAGGAGAGCTCTGGCGATAAGGCTCTACCGATAACTCCAGAGCAGAGGTTGGAATTAGCTCACCTTGCATCATCTCTGACCAGCGCTGCAGTTGTGATGGCGGGTGTTGGGTCACATGATGGGGAAGCATCGGGGAAACCTTCCTTACACCCTACCCCAGCGTCTTCAGATGCAGTGACTAAATTGGATCTTAAACAGCTGGCCTCTGAGATTACTTCAGTAGTGCGGGACGCTGTATCAGAACTGTTCCAGTTGGGTATCAGAATCCACCACCTGGAACAGGAGGATTTGTTTCAGTGCCAGCATGATCTGGAATAAATGATTGCTCAGCAGGATGACACGATACAACTTTTAACGTATAAGTTAGATGACTTGGACAATAGGGGTAGGCGAAACAACCTTAAGATACGGGGCCTTCCTGAAACTATTCTCCACAAGGATTTGTCGGCCACCCTATACCATCTTTCATGAAGTGATGGGACTGTCTCCTGATTCTCCCTTAGTCCTAGAACTCGCACATCGAGCCTTAAGTCCCCGCAAGTCTGACTCAGACCCCCAGCGAGATATTATCTGTTGCCTTCAGCGCTTTCAAGATAGAGAGTCTGTCCTGAGAAAGGGAAGGGAGATGGGGAAGTTAATTTTATGGGCCATCCATTGCAGTTTTTCCAGGATTTATCACCGTACACATTACAGCTCCGGACAGCATTTAAGCCGCTTACGGAACACCTTCGTAATATGGATATCAAATATCGATGAGCCTTCCCATTTTTTATTACAGTGCTTCACAGGGGTACTCCTGTATAGGCACGCTCTACTGAGGAAATACCGCATTTCTGTATGGAACTGGGAGTTACTCCACCTCAGATGACTCTGGCTGGTCCAGGAGGAGATGTACGGC